>VZSR01002145.1:6963631-6990607 GCA_013398615.1 Brachypodius melanocephalos | reverse complement strand
TGGCTGCCCCATCCCTGGAGGTGTCCAAGGCCAGGTTGGATGAGGCTTAGAGCAACCTGGGACAGTGGAAGGTGTCGCTGCCTGTGGCAGGGGTGGAATGGGATAGGCTTTAAGGTCCTTTCCAACCATATTCCATGATTCTCTAATCTTTCACACACCTTCATGTTGTGGGCTGGACCTCTGTTCTCACCTCACTGCCTTTCAGACACCCAAAGGTTTTCACTCCCTCAACCACATAACATTTCTAAGAACCAACAAAACACCTGAGGAATCACAGGAAATGCTTCCCCTTAAGATTTTTATACTTTCCAATCAGCCAAAGCATCCTGTGCAGATTTTCCTCTCCAATAAGTCATCCATGATTAGACTTTGATGTGCGTGTGTAGGTAGACATTTACTGGGGCTTCAGTTCATCACTGTGCTTATCTTGGATCAAGTTAAATATGGAATTAAGGTGTAATCTTAAGCACATCTAGTTCAGCTTTTAGAGGTAGGCTTTAAATTGGGTTTGTTGCCTTGGAGCCTAAACAGAGCGTGCTGTTGATGGGAAGTGCGCAAATCGTGCGGCTTTCCCTCGCATCCAGCAGAATCTGCAAAGGCAGAAAACAAAAAGATGGATTCTTGAGTCAGGAGAAGTGTTGAGTCAGGAGACCTTTAGTCTCATCATTTTGCTTGGGAATAAATCATGTCTGCGTTTCCTACCCTTCTCCTCTACATCAACCACCCACAGAAAGCTCATTCATCAAAAATGTCAATGGTTTCCCAGAAATCTCCCCACTCACACCTTGGGGTTTTTATTCCTCTGAGCAGCAGGTTGGGCTCTTTTCTCCCCACCAATGTTTTTTTTTTTTCTTGAGGGGGGAGTGAAGGGGGGGTTGTTTGTTTGCTTGTTTTGGTTTCTGGTTTTGTTCCTTCCTACTGTGGCTGTTAATATTTAAAAAGAACATTTCATCCTCTGTGGGGTCAGTATTGGATACACTACCGGGTTTTAAACCACATCATTTTTTCCCCCCTCTCAAACGCCAGTTTCAAAATACACTGTGATGTGTTTGATATTTTGCCACCTTATTTTTCTGCAGAAGACAGCTCAGCCTCTTCAGAGGTGATGGCATCAGGGATGGTGTGCTCAGTGCTGGCTGCTCTGGCTCCTGCCTTTTCTTTAGGTCGAGGAAGGCAATCCTGTGGGGGCAGGACGTGGAAATAATTGCTTTATTTACCAGAAACTCAAAGCCTCTCTGACAGTAAAGCGAGTCTCTGCTCATTTTTGCATTGATAATCCTTAGCACCAGCAGAGCTTGTCTTTAATTAATGAGGCATAAATTGAGGGTGGAATATCCACGGATGAGGAGTGTGGTCTGATGCCCAGGAGGTCCCAGTCCATGGGTTTCCTCACAGCCAGAACCAGTGACAGGCACAGAAAAGATCCCTCCAGATCCTTGGGTTTTTCCCCTGCTTTTTTCCAATGCTCGATGCCCCTTTTTGGGCATCTGAGGCAGCCCTGGCCTCCCTGGTTTGTGTCCAGTTTGTTCCCTCCTCAGGATGTGGCTGGTGGCACACAGGTGACTTTGTAACCCTGATGGACACAGCAACGATGCCACCGTGGGCTGCCAGTGCCACCGCCCATCCTCTGCCCCAGGCAATCTCTGCCTTCTTTCTCTTCAGACTTTTCCTCCTTGCTCTGGAGTGGCTTTACATGAGGTCACACAGCCATCAGTGCAACTGATCCTTGGCTTTAATCACAAACTGGTCCTTTGGAAAGGCTCAGATGAATTAAACCAGACAATCACAGCTCAGCCCCAGCTGGTGAGCACTTGGCTCACTTGGGCACTCAGGACCCCCTGTGTGTGGCAGAACTGGACCCGAGTGTGAATCTCTCTGGGCAAAGGCTGCTGCTGGCTCCCAAGGCTGCACTTTGACCCTCTGAGCTTCTCTTTGGTGGCACAGCCAAACCCTCAGACCCAAACCCCTCCCTGGCTGCTGGAGCTCCCAGGAGGTTTTTGCTGCCCCAGAGCTTCACTTTCTGCCGAGGCTACAGAAGAACCAAGGCAAGGCAGGAGCCTGGGGCTGTTTAGGGCTGCTGCACCCCCAGACGCCGTGTGATGGTGTTGTACTGGGTTGTTTGATTTGTATTGGGTTGTTTGATTTCTATTGGGTTGTTTGATTTGTATTGGGTTGTTTGATTTGTATTGGGTTGTTTGATTTGTATTGTCCTGCTGTTGTTCATGGTTTTGCCATCAGGGCTCTTGCAACAGCTGCACAACCCAGCAGCAGCATTTCACCTCTCCCATTGTGCCTGGGATGGGAGCAAGGGAGCCTTGAGAGTGGAGTCCAGCTGAAACACTGGGCAGGGCACCTGCACTGCCCACCCAAACCTTGGACACCTCTCCAAGCCCCAGGCAGCAGCTGCAGAGGGGAACACAGGAAAAGCAGCATTTGGCCAGCAGAGCTGGGTGATGCCCCAAATAAACCATAATAATCCATCCCTTTGGGGTGCCTGCTGCAGACCCTGCCGTGCTGCTGGGAGCAATGGAGCAGCCCTTGCACATCCACACATTTCCCTGAGCTGCTGGGAAACCCCACCCTGGCTCCGGGGGATGCTGCAGGAGGCAGATTTGTGCTCAGTGCGTGCCCCCCGTCCTGATTTTTCAACAATTGCCTTCCACGGCCGCGATCCAGCCCCGGCGCCTTCCCGGGCAAGCCTGCCAGCTCATAGAGCAGCTCTAATCTCTCCAGAAGGTCCTTTCGTGCAGCCTTTTGTCAACAGGACCTGTCCCATTGCTATAGCTACGGCCCCTTTGCCGGGCACACCTGTTTGTTTTTCCAGCTCCTTTCTCTTGAGCTCAGATTTCTCTGCCACCCAAATAAAAAACCCTGAGAAAAGCCCTGCCCTGCTCCTGTGCCCTCCTCTCCCTCGCTGATTAAGGAAACTCCTTGCTCCCCTGGGATCAGTTTGCTGCAGGCAGTGGGCTCAGAGCAGCCTGCTCAGCTCAGACCCTTTGGCATGGCTTTGTTTTCTGGTTTTACCCTTAAATTGACTGTGTGGGGCAGGGCTGGGGATGGTGTTTGCAGCCAGGGCCCAGGTGAAGCGGATTCCTTGGAAAGGGTCAGGAATGGTGATGTCCCCATGGCCCCTCCTCAGAGATTTCGCAGATCCATCACGGGGTTTTCTCACTGAATGCTTCTCTCCTCATGCATAAAACTCCCCCAAATCAGTGCTTTTGGGGTTTCAGCCTCACCTGTCCACTGGGGCAGCTGGGAGTGCTCCAGCCCCTGGGTTCAGCATGGGGTGGAGAAAGGCTTTTCCCCAAAGGACTCTGCTTTCCCTGGCACCAGGAGCCTTCCCAAGGGTTTGCACTGCCTTTTAGACACTTGAGAAAGGAAAATATTCCACATTCATCAGCTGTGGTGGTTGTGCTCCCAGAAAAAAACCACCCAGAGGTGGAAACTACCCAGGGGAATTTACTCTTCATTTGCAAGGTGCTTTTCCTGCACCAGCTTTGGATGGTGATGAGTTTCAAGAGCAATTCCGTGAAAGTTCCACAGCCAGGCAGGGAAAGGACAAAGGACAAAGCCACCCCCGGGCTGCCAAAGCCCCAGTGCTTCCTCCTGGCAGCCCCAACGATGCTGACCAAGAGCAGGGAGACGCCTGGGGATGCCCAATTCCAGCCAGGCACACACCTGATGGTGTTGGTGAAAAGGATGGGCTGGGGCAAGGAGCAGCTCCCAGGATCTGGCCCCACTTTTGTGCAACAAAATGATTAAATGAGGCCTCTTTATTCCACCCAAGCGTTATTGCTCTGTATTGCTGCTTTGGCACAGCTTCTAAATATTTAATGTGTTGGAAATTGTATTGCTGATGAATGGGATGTGTTTGGCGCGTGGGTTAGAGTTTTAAAAGGGGGAAAAAAAGATGACCTTTAACGCTCTGAATAAAACAAGGCTGGGTTTGGCAACACCACTGAGGCCTTGCACCTCGTCTGTCCCTGTGCTGGGCACTCCCCAGGCACGCTCTGACCCCTGGCACCGTCAGATCTTGCCTGAAATTCAAGATATAACATGAGTCACGTCCCCAGTGGGGACACCCCGCTGCAGGTTTGCGGCGATGCTGCACATCTGGAGCACAGGCACATCTGGGCAGCTGCTCTGGGAGGGTGTGAGCAAGCAGGAAGGGCAGGGGAACAGCTGGAGGATTTCAGAGATGTCCCAGCCCTCCCCCTGTCCCACGGGCAGACAAAACCAAGCTGCTGTGGGGTGGAAAATGAGCTTTTCCAGGAGAAATGGGTCACACACAGCTGGAGGCTGCTGTAACCCAGGGGGCTGCAGGGAGCAGAGTGTGGGTTAGTCCCATTTGTCTTGGAGGAAAACATCCAGTTTTGATATTTAAGATTTCCAGCAGTGGAAAATTCACAGCAGCCACGGGCCGGGGAGCCAGGCACTAATTGGCGGAACTTGTAGGAAGAGAGTCCCTCCAGCTCTTTTCCACTGGAAAATCCAAAAGCTTTCTCCAACTGTTGATTCCTTGTAAAAACTAAAGCAAAACATGCTGGGCGGGGAAGTAGGGGTTAGGGAAGATCTTGGAAGTGTTGGAGCAGCCCTTTTCACTCCTTCAGTACAAATATTTACATTTTTTAATTGTAAAGTTACTCTTGTTTGGAAATAATTTGTTTTATTTTGCGCTCTGTTACCAGCTTTGACAAATCACAAAGAAAACAAAGTGACTTTGCAGAAATATGATGTTTTGGCTGAAGAAGAACAACTGTTTTCATCCCCTAATTTTTCCTGGGAACATCGACATTTTGGGGCCTTTTCCAGCTTGGAAATTTCAGAGCAGGCTCTCGTCCCTGTTCCTCCAGCTGTATCATAGAATAGTAATTCTTGAAGGGTTAATAAATCTTATAATAATTTTTTAATCCATCCTGTACCGCCTGGTTCTGGGGACTGGAGCCATCTGCAACACTTCCTCTTGCCGTGCTCAAACCCACCCGGAGCATCTGCTGCTCCCTCCAGCAGCACCGCTGGGATTGAGTAAATCAATTAGAAATCATTAACTAACGAGCGCTGCAGGTCACACCTTGGGATCATGCAAATAGCATTTGAAAAGAAAATCTCCTCCTGTTGCAAACCCATCCCTGGCTGGGGGAGCACAGGTGAGTTTTCCCCCTGTGAAATCCCTCCAGGGGTGGGGATCACTCCAGGGGTTTTCCCTGCACTGGAGGGGATGGGGTGGTTCAGGTAATTAGTGCTGGGAATAGACCACAGCTAATGAGGAGAGGGGAGAGCTGGGGGATCCCTGACCATGATGGGGGAAACATAAAAGGGATGAGAGAGGTCACAGGAAGGCTCAGAAGTTGCTCTTCATCACCCATGTGGCATCACATCATGGCCACATCTCCGGGTTTTCCTTTGGGATTAAAGAGGCAGCGGAGCCCTGCTGTCCCCACAGCTCTTCTGTGGGTTGCAGCGAGGTGGACACGAGCCCTTTGCACCCCACAGCTGGTGCCACCACACGTGTCCCCAGGGCAGTGGCTCCACAGTCACACTGCTTGTCATCTCTTTCCTTCCCAAAATCTCCTTTGACTCCTGCACAAACTCCTCCAAGCCCAGGCACTCTCCTGCTGCTGTCAGAGCCTCTCGAGGGGCACCCTGGCACCCGTGGGTGTGGAGAGGCCTCATCCCTTTCATCCTGCAGAGCTTTTCCCACCAGGAGCTTTGCTGCAGGGCTCTGGGGGTGGGTGCCAGCCCCTCCTCCTTGGAGAGGTGCTCAGGAACAGCTGATGTTGAGGTGCTGGGCCCATCCCATGGTGAGCAATGAGCACAGCTGGGAGCTCTGGCCAGGCTGTCCTCTGTCCCAGCCATGGGGAAACTGGTCCTGATGGCATCCCAGGCTCCCAGCTCATTCCTCACCCAGGGCTGGAGGGTGCAGGGGGTGGTTTGTGGGACAAACATCTCAGCATCCCGAGCTTTCTGCTGGAAACCTTCCCTTTTTGTGCCCCTATGTCCTGTAAGCAGTGAGGGAAATTAGCCCAGGCTTGCAGGTGCAGGGAGCTGGTTCAGGTGTGTCAACAGGACTGAGCTCTGCCCAGTCAGGATGGAAAAGGGTCAGTCCCTCCTTTAGAGCCCTTTGCAGGGCACCCACAGCCCTGGTGGATGTGTGATGTGTGCCCAGGACATCAGGCTGTGCACTGGATGCTGTGGATGCTGTGGATGCAGCAGGATGATGCCCAGGATGTGCAGCGTTTCTTGTGTGAGATCTTCCTGTGTTTCCAGCAGGTCCAGAATCACCTCCCTCCCTGCATCTCCTGCTCTCAGCTCTGCTCACCAGGCTTTGCTGGACCCTGGGCCAGGTTTCTGTTGTACCCCCTTGACTGCTCGAGTCACCCTCATGTCCTGGTCCCTGGTGTGAGCTGGGTACCCGTGCTCGGGACAGGAGAATGGACACCCTCCCCTGCACTGTTTTTTGGGATGCTCCAGGGAAGAGGCTCAGGGGGGGCTGGTGGGGGTCACTGCTGTGCCTTGGCAGTGCTGGAGGCTCTTGGCTCACACAGGGCCCCACGGTGCTGCCTGTCCCCTGTTCTCCTCTGGCCCATCCTCTCCCTCAATCACTTCCTTCCTCCCATCCCGTTTTTCCAGCAGTGCTTCTGCTGCTGTCTCCTGTCCCAGCAGCTGTTTTATAGCACTGGCTATTTTGACTGCTCAGTTAACTATTTATCCAGATGGAGCAGCTCTGGTGTCATGCTCCTGGCATGTTTTTTCCATATACAAATTCCGCGTCAGAGCGGAGGCGACAAATCCCAACCATCTCTGTGAGGTGTCCGAGGCGTTTGCTTTGGCCACCTTCAGCATCCCCACGTCCCAGCCCATCTCCAGCCCCTTTCAGACCAAATTTAGGGGTTCCATCCTCCCTATCCCTGCTCCTTCCCTCACACAGGTCCCACCGTGGGACCTCGCCCTGGCCCAGCTGCAGTAAGGAACTGGCTGCCTTTATTTTCCTAACACTTAATTTCAATCAAATGCAAATCCTGAACGCTTTGCAAAGCCGGTGCCCTGTGCAGATGTTAATTGCTCTGGCTGGGGATGCCCTGGGAAGGACTCCCTGACCCTGCTGGGAGTGGTGGCCCCGTGGCCATTCCTGCCCAGCACTGAGGACACGCAGGGTCCCCAGCCCCAGGGAGGGAGCTCAGGGAGGATTTTGTGACCTGTGCATCCCCCCAGGGCCCAAACACTTCACTGGGGCTTTGAAGCTGGATCTCTGCAGCCCCAATTAGAGCACAAACCCACTGCACAGCTCAGCTCCCAAACGTTTTCTCCCTTTTCTGTTGCTGCATGAGGACCCTTGGCTTAAAGCTGCCTTTTCCCCAGCAGGGTGCTGTGATCACCTCTGTAGCCCTCATAGCTCCCTATCTCCACTAGGGATGAGAAACAGCTTCATTGAACTCCTCCTTGAGCAAATTCCTCTGAGGATTTTCACCTCCAGCTGGACTGAGGATTTCCCCAGGAGCCAAACCTGTCCCAGCAAAGCAGAGGGTGCTCCTACCCCTACGATCCCCTGGAACGTTCCAGAGGCTCAGTTTGGCTGCTCAGCAGCATTTGCATTGAAAATCCCAACTTTGAAATGCAAAAAATGATGTGATGGAAGCAATTGCAGCAGGGGGCTTACAGAAAAGCCTAAATATTTATTTAGAATAAATGTGTTTTCCCTCCACCCCTGAATTTCGTATTTATTTCCTTTGCTCCAGCCTGGACTGGGGATGAGCAAAGGCTGCCTCAGCTTTGCCACACTGGAAGGGACCTTCCTCACCATGCTCCAGCAAAACTAGCTGAAATTCAGGAAACCATTCCAAAACTCTCTCCTCCAACATCTCTTTTTCCTCCAGCTCTTTTCTTTGCAGAGAGCCTGGAGTTTCCAAGCACCCCTGTCACTCGGTGTGGGAGAGGAAAGCTGGCAGCTCTCCAGCCTATTGTCACAGCCCCTTATGAAACCCAAGGATTTCAGCTACATTTCCTCCCTGCTGACCTTATCGAGGCTCTGCATGTTTTTTGGCATTTCTTCACGCACTTGCAGGGTGCAAAACACCAAAGGCAGCGGGCAGCTCGCCCCGAGGTGCCTCCAGCCCCTTGCAGGGATGCATCGCCTGTGTCAGGGTATTTTAATGAAGGTAAATTGCTCCCAGCACAATTTATTTGGTAAATTCCCCGTGGTTGGGGTTCATGGTTGTCAGCCAAAGTTTACTGAGTGGCTCGAGCTTGTTTGTAGCTGATGGTGGTTTCTGAAGGCTTTGGGGCAGCACCTTGGGGTGCATCCCTGTATCCTGGGACTTCGAGCATCCCATCCCCTTCACAGGGCTGGGATTTACGGCAAGAATGTGTCCACGAGGGGCTGAGTGATGTAAGGGTGGTATCAGGTCAGAAATGTTTATTTTCAGTCCGTGCTGGTGGCAGCACACGCTGCCAGCCCCGGCTGCTGCCAGCTGAGCTCGGCTGTCCCCAGGGCAGCAGGGACCAGCCCTGGGCCAGCAGCCACCCAGCAACAGCAGCAGGGTGTTGGGCTTCCTCAGGCTGCCTGGCCAGGGAGATAAGCACTGCAGCAGGAAATGCCTCACTCCAGGCTGGGATGGAGGAGCTTGGGCACGGGCTGGGAGCTGCAGGGCAGCACCTGAGCCCCTCAACACTGCTGGGGAGATCCTTGGGGTTTGATTCACGCTTTCCTGAGAGGTGCCCTGCTGGGAGCAGTCCCGGTGTGGTTATGGTGGGGATGGAGGGTGCAGGAGGTGGGGCAGCACCTGCCAACATCCCCATCCTGCAGCCACGTAACCATCCTGGCTGTCACCCTGCAGGGGACACAAGTGTGGCACAAGCACCCCAGGGCTGGGTCCACACCCACCCCAGAAAGGCAGGTTGGAGGTGACAAAGGAGGAATGGGTTCAAAATGGCAAAGGAGAGATTTAGATTGGATATTAGGAATAAATCTTTGCCTGTGTGGGTGGTGAGGCCCCGGCACAGTGTGCTCAGAGAAGCTGTGGCTGCCCTTGGAAGTGTTCAAGGCCAGACTGGATGAGACTTGGAGCAACCTGGGATAGTGGAAGGTGTTCTGCACTTGGAATGAGATGACCTTTAAGGTGCATTCCAAGCCAAGCCATTCCATGGCTGAATGAAGCCTCCCCATTTCCCAGCACTGCTCTGCCCAGACACACAAACGAGGACACCTCCATATGCTCCACATCCATCCCTGCAGGAGCCAATCTGCCTGAGGAGAGGGAGCTTTTGGCACGCTCTGCACAAGTACTCAGAGATCTGCTAAACGTGGGGCATGGAAAACCCCTCTGCCCCAGGGATTGTGTCAGAGCAGGATGCTCAGCCTGCCCTGAGCCAGTGCTGGGAGCTGCATCCAGCACAGCCTCTGAGGTTTGTGGTGGGCTGTGCTTTGCCAACAGCAATTAATAAACTGCCCTGCCCATGGTGCATAAGGAGGATTCCAATCTGCCTCCAAAAAAGCAAATCTACCCAAAGTTATCTTCACAAACCAAGCCTGGAGATGCAGGAAGAATTCCTGCACCCTCTGCCAACAGCATCTGCCCTCCTCCCTGCCAGGGATAATTGCTCCATCTACCAGCAGGTTGCTCCTGGCAGTGCCTGCTTGGGACACAGTGTTCCAGGCTGCTTCCCTGGGGCCCTGAGTGCTGGCACAGCCACCAGGTGCTGGCTGCCTGCTGTCTGCGGGGATTGACCTTTGGAGCAGGGCAGGCAGGGAGTGGGAGCAGGCTCTGGGGCTGGAGGCTGCTGGAGGCTTTGCACAGCAACAGCTCTTGCTAAGACACCCTGATATTTCATAGAATCCTAGAATCCCAGGCTGGAAGGAACCTTAAGGATCATCTGGTCCAATCTTTCTTGGCAAAAGCACAGTCTAGACGAGATGGCCCAGCACCACATCCAGCCAAATCTTAAGAGTCCAACGCTGGGGAAACCACCACTTCCCTGGGGAAATTATTCCAATGGCTGATTGTTCTCATTGTGAAAATTTTTCCTCTTTTGTCCAACTGGAATCTCCCCAGGAATAACTTGTACCCAGTGCAGGGTGTGATTTTTTCCTAAAGGGCTCTTGCACACAAGCTTTTCCTGGAGGGAGAAAAAAAAAATATATCATCAGAGTAAAAAGAAAATAATTGGAGTAATAAAATGGGGGTGCACATAGGGCTGAGCATCAGCAAATGCAGCATGTCCTCCAACTGCAGCTCTGTATCCTCTGGGTTTTGTTTTTTTTAATGCAGTGAATGTGAGAGAGAGCAATGGTTTGGCTCAGCACGGCCAGAGTGATTCCAGTTGTGCCTGGAATTGGGTCTGTGGTGAGCTCCAGGAGAGGGACCTGACTCAACCAGTCACTAGCAGATCATTTAGGAGTTTTATTTCTTTATTGGTGATTAATGGCAGTGCTTCGTTTCTAATGGAAGGAAATAGGGAGGAAATGGTTTCTTGCCTTCATTTGTCAGGGGTTTGTTTAAAAGGGTGCTCGTGTTCCCTGGAAATAGGTCAGGGTTGTGTATTTCCAGGGATGAGCAGCTGGGCAGGCTGGGGCTGGATGTCAGAGGTTTGGATGATGGAGGAGCCCAGGCTTTCCTGTGTGAGGCCATTCCCCTCTCCCTCCCCATCCCTGTCCCCTGGGCCCTGTGCCAGGGTCACCCTGTGTCCTGCTGCCCCTGGATGGAACAAGAGGGTTTGAAGTTCCCAGCTGAAGCAGCCTCTGGCTGCACAGAAGATCAGCAGGTAATTGGGTGGAAATTAATTCTCCTGGTGTGTCCCTGCAGGAGGGCTCTGCTGCAGGCAGCGTGAGCTGTGTGAGGAGGGTGCATCAGCCCTGGGAGCTGTGTGCCTCCCTGAGGGGTTTTGGAGTAGGTAGTCACAGAATTCCTAGATTTATGTAGGTTGGAAAATCCCTCTGGGATCACAGAGTCTCCCCCAGCACTGCCAAGGCCACCACTAACCCATGTCCCCAAGTGCCACGAGGCTTTTAAACCCCCCCAGCGCTGGTGACTGCACCACTGCCCTGGGCAGCCTGCGCCAGGGCTGGACAACCCTTTGGGTGAAGATATTTTCCCTGATATCCAACTGAAACCTCCCCTGGCCCAGCCTGAGGCCATTTTCTTTTGTCCTGTCCCTGTTCCCTGGGAGCAGAGCGTGACCCCCCTGGCTGCCCCCTCCTGCCAGGGAGCTGTGGAGTGAGAAGATCCCCCCTGAGCCTCCTTTTCTCCTTCAACTTCTCATCAGAATTGTGCTCCAGACTCTTCCCCAGCCCCACTGCCTTTCTTGGGCACACAAAT
This sequence comes from Brachypodius melanocephalos, assembly GCA_013398615.1. Taxonomy (NCBI): domain Eukaryota; kingdom Metazoa; phylum Chordata; class Aves; order Passeriformes; family Pycnonotidae; genus Brachypodius; species Brachypodius melanocephalos. The sequence goes on along the minus strand of VZSR01002145.1, from coordinate 6,979,295 downwards.
GCTTTGGGCTCAGAGCCTTCCAAAGAGAAATCTTGGTTTTGAGCGGAGTGAGTGTACTGCCCGCAACTCCCTGTGAAAAACAGGAACCAGGAGGCACCACTGGGCCAGCCCCAGGGGCAGAAGATGGCAAAGCCACTGTCCCTTGTCCTTGCTGCTGCCAGAGCAGGAAAGCTGAGATGGAGTGACTGCCACTGGAACGTCTGCCTTGTGCCATGGCTTGAGTGTTGGCCACAGGGCAGGGTGCAGTGGGAAGGTGTAGAAGGGGTTAACAGGGCTTGACCTCTCACTGCTGCCCTGGCCTTGTGCTCAGGGGGGCACTGGGGGAGAGTTTCAGAGGGAAATAAGAATTTGGTGTTCTATAAATGCCAGTTTCTGGTCAGTTTGTGCTCTGAGGTTGAGTTCAGAGCTCACCCAGGGCACTGGGTCACTCGAGGGGACTCTTGCCACCATCCCAAGCCCCACAGCAGACATACTCTGACATCCTGGAGACCTACAGGAGCCAAAAGTGTTACTGACAACCTGAGCCATTAAAAAATTCATTTGTGCACTGAAAGGACTCAACCTTTGGGAAAGTCAGAAAGTCCCTCACGTTCCTCTTCAGCTGCAATGACACCATTCCTGGTGGCCACCCGTCCCCAGCCCCGCTGTGGGCTCAGCCTGGCCAGGCAGTCAGAGCCCGAAAATCCTAGCAACAATGACATTGTTGGCTGCATTTGCATCACTGAGGGCTGAGCGGAGCCGGTGACACACGGCGGAGCTGGCGGTGCAGCCGCTATCGCTGCCATCTGCAGAGAGCCGCCTCCACACCCCCCTCCAACACAATTTTCTGAACTCTTTGGTTTGTGCCTCCCCAGGGGCAGTGTTCAGGGTGCTCGTGGTGACCCCAGTGCCTGGCCAGGAGCCTGGGGGGACCCCAGATCGGGGGGATGTTCTTTGCATCTCTCTGGGCACGGATGCAGAGATGTCACATCTCATCCCTTTCCTTGGCACACATTGTGGGCACAGGCTCCTTCCAGACATCCCCATGAGCAGTTCCAGCAGCAAATGTTCTTGCGATTTTTCTTATTTGATTTGATTTTTTTAAAAAATCTTTTTTATCCCAGGCTGTTCCTGGTGTAGCAGACCAGGGCTCAGCCCTGCTCCCTCTTCAGAGAGATGCAGCTGGGTGGTTTGCAAACCCTCTCAGTCTTTATGCACCTGGGGACTCTTGTGTTTTAAATGTCAACTTGGCTCTTCATATTTTACTTAAAGTGCACTTGGGGACTCATGAGCTTGTGTGATCAGGTTGACTGAGGGGAGAGAGCTTCTATCTTCACAGGGAAGCTGGAAAAGAGCACGTGTAATTTCACAGGGTGGGAGGAAGGAAGCCAAGTCCTACAGTTGCATCCCACCAGCACCAGGAGCTGCCCTGCGTGGTCCTTCCTCCAGAGCTGTGAATTTAGACCTGAAACAAAAATTCAACCAAAGCCTTGTTTTTAAAGAAATGCTGGATTCTAAATATATGCATCCTGGGGTTTACATTTGGAGAGCACTCGCTGCATGTCTACAGCTTGAAACTTGGAGTGTAAAATTAGCACAAAAGCCAAGATTGGTGTGAGAGACTCCAGGAGAAGAGGCAGGCACAGCACATGCCAGCTCACATGAAACCTTGTCCCCACACAGGGGACATGGAGCAGCCCTGACAGGCTGTGGGGGCTGCAGTGCCATGAGGATCCTGCACTGGGGGCTGTGGACAAGTGGACAAAACCAGCAAAATCCAGCTGGGAGGGGTGAGGGAAGCAGTGAGAGAGGAGGTTGGGGTCAGCTCTGTTTAATCTCTGGGATCATGCTTGGGCACTGCAACACCACTGGCACAAGGTGAGCCTGAAAATTGCTGACGGCTCCCTGCTGCCAGGAAGGGAAGCCAGGCCAGCCAAGGGAGGATTTCCCTACCTCTAATAGAGCTGCTTGTACTTACTGCATGGTGAAGAGTTGCAGATACTAAAAATAATCCATGTAGACCAAAACACGCCGGGCCAGATGGCCCCTGAGCAGGCAGCCCTATAAAAAGCCAGCCCCAAAGGAGCCCGTTTTCCTTTGACAGTGTCTTTTCTCATTCCCCAATGCTGGTCATACCCACTGGACTGTTTTTCCTGCCATTCCTCTTCACAGCTTTGCCCAGGAATCAGAGAAGTGGCTTTGGGAGATGAGTTATCCCAAGAGGTTCATTTTTTTCCCCTGGGCCATGGGGTTTATTTTCCTCCACGTGCCTGCACCTGCTGAGCCCAGCACAGCCATGGGTTTATGGGCAGCATTTCCCATGGCCACCGTGGAATCAGAGGCCATCCTGTGGCACTTCCATGAGAATGGTGACATTCCAAAGGTGGCTGTGTTTGGCTTTCCCATCCCACCACATCCCTGCCCAGCAGCAGAGCCACTCAGCATCCTCAGTCCTGCAGGGATTTGGGGCTGAGCAGGAGCAGGGGGGTCCCAGGGTGGTGGAGAAGGGGTTGTTGGCAGTGGGTGTTTCTGCCACGTGGGCTGAGCATGGGAGGAAGCTCCTGGCTCTGTTTGCATTGGCAGTGGCCACTCAGCCCCACCAGCCCCGTCCTCGCTGCCAGCACTTGAGAGGCGAGACTCAGAGAAAAAGATCCACCAAAAATGAAGCAGCTCCAGTTACCCAGGGAAAGAGGGATAACCAGGCTTAGAGAGGCCCTGCCTCTAGCCAGGCAGAGGCATGGGAAAACCGTGTGGTTTTTGGACTGTGTGGATTCATTGGGCTGGCACATTAGAAAGACAAAACTATGAGGCCTTGGTTGACACTGGTGCAGAGTGCACATTAATCCCACCAAGACATGAAGGAGTAGAATCTGTTGCTGTTGCTGGTGTGACAGGGGATCACAGGATTTTACTTTGGTGGAAGCTGATGTGAGTCTGACTGGAAAGAAGTGGAAGAATCACCCTGTTGTGACTGGGCATAGACTTTTGGGCATTTTGGGCATAGACTCCCTTTGAAATGGATATTTCAAAGACCCAATGGGACCCAGGTGGGCATTTGGGATAGTGGCTGTAGAGACAGAGGGTGTCAAGCAATTGAATACCTTGCCTGGATTATCAGAGAACCCATTGATGCCTTGAGCTTTAGCTTTCATATTTTCAGATTCTGTGCTGCCTAGAGATGCAGTTATGAGCCTCACATTAAGTGCTGATGAGCTCTCTTCACAGAGTAGGGACACAAAACAAATCCTTTTCCTGCTGAGGACCAAGGACAACTTTCAGCCCAACAGCACAAACAAGAGTGGCTGAAGGGAGGAACAAGAAGGATGAGACCTCACAACCTGAAGCTGGAATTGGACAATTAAACCCCAATATGCAAATGGACCAAAACGTATAAAAATGTGAGACCTTGTGACCACTCAGCCATTTTGTGACCATTTTGGGTCCACCCTGGGTCAGGCTCTTGTCCTGCCCAAGGTGTATCCTAATGACCTTTCAATAAATGCCTGCTTTATTCTCTAGCTCTGTCCATTCTGTGTTTCAGGTCAGCCTTCCCAAGGCATCCCCATCTGCAGCAGTTCTTTTGGAGGTGGAGGAGCAGCGAGTGCCAATGGCCAGCAGCGCTCCCGCGGCGAGGGCAGGAGCCAGGAGAAGCCTCCGTGTCCAGGCCAGGGCTGAGTCAGCCTGCTCGTGAGGAAAGGAGCTGTGTGAGTGTGGGGAATTAGACAGTCAATCATGCTTTCAGCAAGCCTGAAATCATCTGGGATATTTTTGTTTCCAGATTCCCGGCCCCGGTTTTTGTGGGAAGGTTGTTCCCGACGTCCCGCCCGCGGTGACGCCGCGCCGAGGGCAGCCCTGGCACGCTGGTGAGCCAAGCCTGGCTCCATCACACCCATCCCAGAGCTCCCCTCATGCGTGCCCCACAAGCTGAGGACTGGGGGCAAATTTCAGCAGCGAATTTGCTTTTCAGCCCCTCAATCGCCCGGGGGAAGGTGGGCACATCTTCTCCTTGGCTGGCGGCTCCTCCCTTCCACCCCTGCACACATGCCATGGGCAGGGAATGGTGTGCAAGGGAGAAAACTGTTTTGGGAAAACCTGGGAATAGAAGGAACCTGCTGGTGATGCCTTGAGAGGCTGCCTGGAACAGAGGCTAGACAGAGTTAAAGGAATATTTAAAGTAGATATTTATGAAAAGGCCTTCAAAGGACACATCTTGGCCAGTACAAGAGCCCAGCCATGGTTCCACCCAAGATGGTCCCTAGATGGACTCTGGGTCATGAGTTTTCACACTTCAATAAGTTTTGGTCCATTTACAAATTGGGGTTAATTGTCCAATTACAGCTCCAGGTTATGAAGTTCCATCCTCCCAGATTGCTCTCCTCAATTCATCATTGTTTGCACTTTTGGGCCTGAGGCTGCAGCAGTGTCCTCTCGTTCTCGGGATGGAAACGGATTATTTTGTCTAACTGCACTGTGAAGAGAACTCACTAACACTTTACATGAAGTTCAGAGTCACACACTAAGGCAGTACAGAATCTGAAAAATATGAAAGCTAAAACTTAAGGCATCACTGGGATGGAGCAGCCATATGAGTTTCTGCACTTAGGTGAGGAGAGCAAAGTGAGCTGTGCCTTTATAAAAGAACATACAAAATAAATAAAAGCGAGGAAGTGCTTGGTTTCAGAAGGATGAGATTTGGCATTTTCCCCCTAGAGAAGCTGTGCCTGCCTCATCCCTGGAAGTGTCCAAGGCCAGGTTTGATGGGATTTGGAGCAACTTGGTCTAGTGGAAGGTGTCCCAGTCCAGGACAGGAGGATTGGAACAAGATGGTGTTTAAAGTCCCTTCTAACCCAAACCATTCCATGATTCTCTGATCTCAGGAATGTGTTTCCTCCCAAAGCCTCAGCCCCTGGAGCAATGTAAAGAGGAGAATTTCAAAAGGTTGTTTCTTCTGGTTGGTTTTTCTGGGTTGGTTTCTTCATTTTTTGCCTCCCTGGTTTCTGGCCACAGGCACAGCCTGAACCCGCCCAGCCCAAGCCCAGCAAGAACAACTAAAGCAACTTGGTTTGGGGGGATGCTCACGAACAATGCTTGGAGCTGGGAAACCATCGCCAATTCCTCAACCTGGAAGCAAAAAATGGTGGAAAAAAAGCTTTACATCTCCCACAAAAGCCTTGGTGTGAACAGCAGTCAGCGATTCCAGGCTCAGAATCCAAACCGAAACTGAGCAATCAAACACAGGTTTTTTTTTCCTTGTGGAGCCAAAAGCTGTTCCTGTCAGGCTATATATTTGCTCTCTGATTAATATAGGAGATTTTTCTTTTTTCAGGGAGGAGAAATGGAGAAGCTGACAGCAGCATGTGAAGTATTTGGCAAAGGGTGTCTTTTACGTTGCGTGTAGGTAGCTCGGTAAATTTGCAAACTATAAATAGCCCCACACTTATATTCCTCCCTCCACATATTGTTTCCACTTCTTTTACAGACTACCTGCAAAACACAGACACCCTCTGAAGCTGTAAATACAGCCATTACACTGACTGACAGCCCATCCTCCAAAGTTTCAGTGCAAAATACCTTTGTGCTTTCTGGGGAACCGTGCAGGGATGTGGCTCGTGTATTTTGGGGTATCAATGCACCCAGAAGAATAAGGTGTCCTGGAGCTGTAGCAATGTGTTGGATAATTCATGGCAAATTTTCAGATGGTTGAGAAATTTTCCTGGTGTGGGTGTCAAATTGACTTGGTGGTGACTTGGCTTCTCCTTTCAGGATGAAAAACACAGTAAAAATTTTGGTAAAGGGAGCTACAATCAATAAAATCTTTTGTTTTCATCCCTCCAACCCAATGGTTTTTATCATTTGGGATTCCTCCTTTCTTATATAGACCTAAATCTTTAAAGCGAAGAATTCCCATTTTTTCCCTTAAGAAGCGCTGAAACAAGATCCTGGGACTTTTTTGGGGGAAAAAAAAAAAATGCAGCTGCATTTTATTTTTCCTTGCTTTTTCCAGCTTGATTTCTCAGTGAAGCCAGTCCCTTTTACACCCAGTTGCATTTTTTTGGCTACAGACACATCCGTACAGTCACCGCCGTGTTTTCCCAATTCTGTGCCTGAACCATCCATCCTAACACTGCACAGAAATGTGCTGGGTTCCCTGTTTTTTGGTTGGGTTTTTTTTGTTTTTTGTTTTTTTTTAAATTTTGTCTCTCAAGGGCTTCCCTGCCTCGAAGCTGAGGGCTTGTGGAGGTTTATCTTTGTTGAGCACTCACTCAAGAGAAATAGGAAGGAAAGGCTCTGCTGCTCTGTTAAAAATAACCCAGGGGCTCCCAGCCTGGCTCAAGGTCACTTCCCCATGCCCCACTGCTGCAGATATGTCACAAATGACCCCTTTTGGCACGTCTCTGATGGTTCAGAGGCAGCAGAGAGCCTGGAGGAAGAGAGGATGCTTGCTGCCCAGCTCAGCTCCAGGCTGTGCATGAGGTTTATTTTCCATCCTAGCGACACAGCCAGGGTTTCCCTCCTGAATGTCAGGATGTGACAGCCCTGGTGGGATCCCTGCAGCTGGAGAGATGAAGCTGGAACATCCTGATTCCCTTTCTCCCATTCTGGTTGGTGCACAGGGCCCTGCCCCCCAGGGGCTTCTAATTTTTTATTTTTAATATATTTTTCTAAAAAATTCAAATTACTTTTTAAATTTTTCTTTTTAAAAACCTTGTTGTTTTATTTTTTTCTTTTAAAATGTTTTAAAGTTTTATTTTCAAAATGAGTGGCTTTAAATTTTACTTTATTATTATTATTATTATTACACTGCTATTATTACACCTATTACTCAGGTCCTGACTGAGATCAGGGCAGCCTCAGGTGTCAGCAGGGTGACTCTGGTGACCTGCAGGGGATCAGGAGACAAGGGCAGGACAGGGGATAAGCTCCATTCCTCTCCTCAGCGTGGCTTGGTGTGGGCAGACAATCTCCTAGGAAACTGCAGGAAGGACTCATACAATCAGAACCCCTCTGTTTCCCCTTTTCCCACTCTCCAGCCTTAAAAAGAAATTACGTGGTAAAACCCCAGCTCATTATCCCAAGGAGTGTGTGGGATGTGATGTCCCCTTGGATTCCAAAGCTCCTGCTGGGGTGAGCCCCAGGGCAGCCCCCCTCCCTGGGCCAGGATCAGGAGGGGTGAGGTTGGTTTGCATCCCTGTCCACATCCCCACATCCTGTGGGCATTTTTGGCTCCAAAGCCACTGTGATGTTTGTCCCCTGATGATGGACAGGAGCAGCCTCTGGTGCTGTGACATCCTGCAATTCCTGCCAGGCAGGGGAGGGGAAAGTGCTGAGGATGTGAAAGAGAGAGGCAAACCCTGGTGAGGCTGGTCCAGGGCCAAGCAACTCTCCAGCCCTCACCCTCCCCTCGGTGAACATCACATCTCCATGGAGAGCAGGAATCATTCCTTCTGCCTGGGGAAAACCAGACCTTTTTCCAATTTTGGCTTCTGCTTTTGCTGGAAGGAAACACAGAGTGAAATTTTGCCCACAGGGAGAAGGCTGAATTAACCACCCCAACCACCAGCCCAGCCCCAGGTATGTGAGGAACCCTTGGTGCTGCCTGGGAGCCTCCTGTTGTGTTATTTGTTTTCTCTGTTTCCTAAACTCCAGCAAAATCCCAGGAATGACACACCACAAAGGCACTTTTTTTTTTTTTCCAGGAGGCATTTTGCATTAGGGAAAAACCCATCCGAGTGTCATAAAGGAGTGTTGTGCTGTTCCCCCTTTAATGGATATTAATGTATTTTCCTGCCTTTGAAAGGAACTGGAATTAAAAAAAAAAAAAAGGGCAAATACAGGTCTGGATTCATAAACAGAGGCTCCTAAGTGTGCTGGTGGGGGAAAATGCCTGGGGGTTTGGAAACACCATAGGATCCAGGCTCAAATCTAGTTTGGGCAACCATTCCAGACATGCCCAGATGGGGCATTGCACTTGGGAAAGCCCCACTTCCAGCTTAGCTGTGGACAGGGCCATGGGAGAAAACCTGAAAACACGTGCTTGAGAGCTGCTGCTGTAGAAGCCTGACACTTTAGTGAATCCTCATTTTCAGAGTCATCTGCAGTGGGATCAGAGCTGGAAAACAGGATGATGACTGTCCTGTGCAGCCATGGCCTCCCACAGAAAATCCTTGTCCAGACTGTTCCTCCTCATTTTCCCCAGCTGTGACACCCTGCCTGCCTCGAAATCCTGCGCTGGCCAGGTGTGCCCAGGGTGTCACCTCTGGGTGTCACCTCTGTCACCCACGGCCCCAGGTGGGCTCTGCAGAGCTGGGGCTGCTGCAGATCAGACTGTGCTGCAAATCCACATCATCCCCTGCATCCTGCTGGGATGCACGGCAGGCCTGGTGCTTCCCTGCCACCATCAGAGGCTGCTTTTGTGCTCCAAGAAGCCAAATCCCTCTGGCATCCACACTCCCACATCACCTAAAGGTGCTCAGGGCAGCACAGGATGCACAGCCAAGGGAATATTTCCAGGAAGGGTGTGAACAGCAGCCCTGAGCACCGTGCTGGTGAGGATTGATGTTTGAGCCCTCAGGGAGCAGGATTGACCCTCAGCTGCTGCAAGTCCTGGCCAGGGGATTAGAAATAAACCCCTAAGCCTGGCTCGGAAAGGTCGGCTGGCGTGTAACATTTAGAAAAGCCCTAAACTGTTATTTCAAGGAGTATTAATTTTTTTTTTCTCTCCGTAGGAAAAGCAAATATCTAAGCTGCTGTGGGGAAAAAAAAAAAAAAAAAAAAAAAAAAAAGGAGAGAGAGAGAAAAATGTCTGTTCCTGAGTGTCCCTTGTGGATGGGGATTTGGTTTTTGTGAACTGGGCTATGCAGTGAGAGCAAGCCTGGAGCACAATGGCAAATGGCAGTGGGACAGTCGCCTCTAATTAATTAATTAATTAACAGTCCTGTGTGTGCCAGCCCTGGGGCCAGGGGAGGGTGTTGGAGCAGCCATGGGGCAGCTGCTCAGCCCCCGGGTTGATTTAGGAAGGCGAGAGCTGCTGACAGAAGAGATTGGCCTCTCCTGGTGCGGCATCAGCTGCTCTCTCTGGGGCTGTGAACCCTGAATTTGGCTCTCCCTGGGCTCTCAGCTCCTCTCCCGAGGGTGTGCGGCTGTGCTGAGCTCAGGGGGTGCCCGGGAGATCCCTGGAAAGGTGTGGAATGTGCACCCCAGGGCTGCCTCCTGCATCTGCCACCCACTTCCATCACCCTCGGGATTAAATGAACCTGACCTGAGCGAGGCGGGGAGGTGCGGACACTCAGCCAGGCTGGTGTAGGAACAAAGAGGATGAAAGAGTCCCCTCAAAGCGCTGTGCTTTCCTTTCGGGCCGGATTTGCACCCTTAACCCGCGCTGTGCCGGGCTCCTGCTCCCCATCGCTGTCCTCACCAGCACACAGCCGCCTCCCTCAGCCTTTCCAGCCATCATTTTTTCCCCATCTCAGAGGAGCAAAGTGGAGAGAGAAATAAACAGGGCAAGGAGACCAGCTCCTTTTTAACGCCTTTAGCAATATCAGCTCTTTTAAACCAACCCTTGGTGGGGACCGTGGAGGCTGCACCCAGCGCTACTGCTGCTCCCGATGGACAACGCAGTGAACAAAGCAATCAGCTTTGCCTGGTGGCAATGTTGGGGCTTCCGTCTTCATGAGAGTCCCTGGAATGTTCCAATGTTCTCTTAATTCGCTGTGGAGTCTAGGGGGTCCATGCTGAGAGGGCACTATTGAAGTTATGGCGACAAGACACAAAGTCCCAGCAGGTAGCCTGAGGTTCTGCTGACATGGGGGTGTTCTTCGTGGGCCTGGAGTTTGTGCTGGCTCGTCGCTTTAGGGGCTTTTTCTTACACATTGGGGTCTTTTCGATACGCTGAGCATTGTGGGGATCCTTCGATTAGCATGGTGGGCAGGGAGCAGCAGCAGTATTCTCTTAGAGGCTATGAGGGCGGCCGGGCGATACCTGATACCCGACTGGGAAGGACAGTCACAGAGAATTGGGTAATTAGCATTTGACAGAGAGAACATTTCAGGGAGGCAACCACCATTCCCATACCGATAGGCTTTGGGCTAAGCAGTCAGTAAAGCTTAACAGTTTTACTGAGAAGGCACTGAATTCAGGGATTTTTATTTCTTACAGAGAGAAGAGATTAATCTTCCACGGCTTGTAAAGGCCTTGGAGTGAGGAGCGTGGGTTCGGCCTCTGTGCCGAGCCTGGGGTGGCTCCCACTGCCCTCACCCCCGGCCAGCAACACCACAAACCCACAGCCTGGGGGAGAATTACTCCTGATTTCCCTCTGGAGAAGCAGGATTAAAACCAAAACTGCCTGTAGGCTTCCATGTCTTGTACAGCGCTCAGGCAGCCATGGCTGGGGCCTGCTCTTCCTCCCACATCACAGCCACGGGAAAAAAAAAAATAATAATGAAAAAAAAAAATCCTCAGAAGCCTGGGAGGTGTTAAACCCAGTCCTTTCTTCTTTTTATGGCTCTCTTAAGCGTGTCTACCTCGAAAAATTTTTTACCTGGGGGAAGCCAAGCTAAATAAGGAGGTTTGCCCTTTGTTTCAGGGGAAAGGGAATCCCCCACACTTCAGGGGCTGCCAGGGATGGAACCCAGCTCTCTCCACAGCCCGGGGTGTCAGTATTGAGTGTGTTTTCAGTCCATTTTCCCCTCACTGACTAATTTACAGCTTTCTGTCGCTAATGGTTTTCGTGGATTGCCTTATTATAGGTGGGGTGAATGGTGCTGCCTTGTTACCAGGGCTGCCAGATGCTCTCTTTGTAACTCTCAGTCGCTCCCAACCTTGTCAAACTTTGACCTTTGCAGCTGGGACATCATCTCTGTGCTCTTTTGCAGCACAAGGACTGGCATCATCCCATGAAACTGGGAGAAGCAGTGGTGGTAGGGACTGGTGTGTAAGGTGGGACACTGCTGGGCTGGAGGAACTGCTGGTGTGGGAGAACGTGGCAAAAGGGTCAGGAGATGGTGGGGAGAGCAATGAGGGTCTCCAGGTGGTACCTGTACAGTCACACAGCTTGAGCTTGCTGTGTCTCATCTCTGTTCTCCACCTGCACAAAGAGCATCAAACCAGACCTTGCCTTCTCGTGTGCAGGTTTGTGGTGTGGGGCCTCATCTAAATCAGATCAAGAACCCTCTTTCCAAAGGCCTTGCTCTAAGGGCAGCATGTTTGCCCTGAAATATGCTAACAAGGCCTGGGCAGCTGCCTGTCATGAGATCCCACAGGCTGCAGGCTGGGGGATGAAGGGTCCCATCCCACCCTCATCAGAGTTGCTGCTTTGAGAGCAGCCCCCAAGTTTTGGGGGTGATCTATTGCATCAGGTCCTCTGTGCCCCTGGTCAAGATATTAACATCATGTGTTGATATTTTCACATCACATCACTTCTTTCCAGGCACTTGATGGAAATCTCTCTAATGACAGGTTGAGGGAACTGAGCCTGTTTAGCCTCGAGAAGAGGTGACTGAGAGGGGACCACATCCATGTCTGTCACTATCTGAAGGAGGGATGTCAAAAAGATAGATCAGGCTCTTCCCAGTGGTGCCAAGAAATAGGACAAGAGGCAATGGGCAGAAATTGATGCCCAGGAAGTTCTACCTCAACATGAGGAAGAACTTCTCTCATTTAAATTGACCAAGCACTGAACTATCTGCCCAGAGAGGCTGTGGAGTCTCCCTCACTGGAGATATTCCAGAACCCTCCAGACACATTCTGTGCCACGTGCTCTGGGATGACCCTGCTGGAGCAGGAGGGTTGGACCAGATGAGTTACTGTGTTTTTTTCCAGCCTGGTCCATCCTGGGATTGTGTGAAGCACTCAGCCCCACGAGCCAGGGAGCTCTGGGGCAGACTCTGGCCAAGGGCAGCACCATTGCCTGGAGGGCCCAGCAGCAGAAACAGCACTTTTCCTCCCAAAACACTCATGAGAGGCACATGGATACAACGACAGAGCTTGCAGGGCTAGGAGCTGTGCTTCTTGCGGGAATCCCTGTGACATGTTGGGCTGAGCTCTGGAGCACCCTCTGCCTCCCACACCTCAGCTGAGGTGAACCAAAAAAAATGAGTTTATCAAACTTGAAAACTTGAACCTGCATTTCTTCAGGACCTCCACTCCAGGGGAAGCTGCAAAACATTTTCTATCAATGAATTTACATAGAAATAAATACGCCAGAGCTCCTCCCTGAGATGTCTGCTGTCACTTCCTCTCCAGCTCTGCCTTGGGTACATTTCTGCAGAAGTTGGGTTTGTCACCCTCTCAGCTGGGGAGCAGTGCCAGTCACCATCAACCGCAGGCTTCTTCCAGCAACAGTGGGAAAACTGGAAGTACCTGAAAGGTCAGAAGTTGGTGTTCACATGGGGAGAGTCACTAGGAGCAGGTTTGAGCTGGGTCATGGAAAAACTGCTGGAGTGAGGGAGCCAGGTCAGGTGCACTACATCAAAAAAATCCCATGGATGTGGTGGTGGTTACCCTTAGCTGGATGGTACAGTGGATTTTGGGGGCAACCCTCCTTTTCCAGATCAGGGTAGCTCGTCATGGTGCTGCTGGTGTCTCTGCTGCATGGGGGAGCTGCTAAAAACAGTCATTTTGCTGCTGGAAGAAGTCACTAGAGTAGCCCATTGCAAAAATTTATGTAAAGCCTTTGTTTGGTGTAACTGGAGCTGTGACCTGTCTGGAGCTGGGTAGGAAGGGGACAGGGAACATGGAACAGGGGAGTGAGATGGGTTGAGGCCAGTCCTGCAGCCTAAATCCTTGCGAAAACACGAGTGCCTCCAGGATAAGCCCATTCCCCAACAAGGATGCTCTGCCTTCTGCGTGGGGACAGGGAGCGCTGAGCAGTGTGAAGTGGGACATCCCAGGATGTCTGGGACACACAGTGAGGCTGCTGCTCAGGTTTTATCACACAGGAGGTCCCTTGGATCCTTTCTGTGTCTCCTTGCAGTGACAATTTACACCCAATTTCCAAAGGCAGCCCAGCACAGCTGCCTGTCTCTGGATACAGTGCATTGATGGGAACAGTGTCAGTGGTTTCCACAGCTGTCAGGCAGGGATTTCTAATTCCTCCTGCTGCTATCATACAGTGACAATCCTGATCCCACCAAAGGCACTGGACATGGAACTGCTGTGCTTCCAGCAGAATAGGAGCAGGGTTGGGGCATGCTCCGCTTCCAGCTGGGAGTAGGGTGCTGGAGGGGACCCAGAGAGCATCACTCTTACGCAGCCCCCTTAGACCCCACAGCTGAGCTGCACCTATGCAGCATTCCCACCTCCTTCTATTGCTCCTGATATTTTTTAATATTACCTTTGTGATGGAAACTTTACCTCCCCTCTTAACTTCATAAGACACAGCTATTTCCTCTGGATTGTTTCCACTGCCCACTTCTCAGCCTGGAAATCTGCCAGAACATGGACAGTCTCAGAGAGCTGGGCTCCTCAGCCTGGAGGAGAGAAAGCTTCAGGAAGACCCCAGAGCCCCTTCCAGTGCCTAAAGGGGCTCCAAGGGAGCTGAGAGGGACTGGGGACAAGGGCCTGGAGCAATAGGACAAGGGGCAATTGCTTTAAGATGAAGGAGGAGATTAGATATAAGGAGGAAATTCTTCCCTGTGAGGGTGGGGAGGCTCTGGAACAGGTTGCCCCTGGAACCCTGGCAGTATCCAAGGCCAGGTTGGACAGGGCTTGGAGCACCCTGGGACAGTGGAAGGTGTCCCTGCCCATAGCAGGGGTGGCACTGGATGGGCTCTGAGCCCCCTCCCAAGCCCTGCCCGGTGCCGCTGCCGCTGCCGGGGCTGCCCAGGGCGGTGCGGGCTCGGGGGGAGGCGGGAGGCGGTGCTGGGGGCGGTACCGGGGCCGGGCCCGGCTCCGGGCGGGCCGAGAGGTGCCGAGGCATCGCCGTGCAAGCGGCGCCCCGTGTGCCTCCTGTGCCCCCGGCCAGCAGCCCCGGGCCGGGGCATGGAGGCGGCGCACAGCATCCCCGTGCTCGACGTGCTCCGCCGCTTCGGGGTCAGCGAGAGCTGCGGGCTCAGCCCCGAGCAGGTCCGCCGCAACCGGGACAAGTACGGCCCCAATGGTCAGTGCGGGAGCGCCGTGCCATGCGGGCTGCGGGTGGGATGGGGCAGCGCCAACGGGACACCGGCATCCCGGCTGAGACCGGGACCGATATCGGGATCAGGATGTGGAGCCGGAGCCTCCCCTCCGGGACCGGGATGTGGAGCCGGAGCCTCCCCTCCGGAGTCGGGCTGTGGACCGGCACCGGAAAGCTCCGGGGTGCTGCCCTGGGTCCCCCCGGAGCATCCTCCCGGCCCCCGGAGGATCGGTGGGGATGTGCCGCGGGACACCTGTTGGTTAGGGCAGTATTTACTGGCGTTAATTAAAGGCTAATTACTGCGGGTACGGGCGGCCAGGAACGTCGGCAATTAGCGGGGTGTTAATTCCGCTGGCGGAGTGACAGAAAGCGGGGAGGGCCGGCGATGTCTCGTTACCAGGAAGGAAAGAGGGGAAGGGCTCATAGCCTGTGGGTGATAGAGGGAAGCTCCAAAAACAGCCGGGAGAGGTGTGGATACAGAGAGATCTCGCTCGCCCCTACGGCAGCCCTGGCTGTGGGTGCTGCTGTGGGACAGGGAGGATTTGGGGACATCGTGTGTCCCAGCCCTGCCTGTGTCACACCGACCCGAGCACCGTCTGCCAGCACCTTGGGCATCGCCACGGCTTTGAGAAGGAGTTTTTAAACGTGTGTTGCAAAGTGTGCCCAGGAGGGGCTGGCTGGGGTGTCTGGACCTCCCCAGGTGATTTTAGGGTGGCTTTGTTCAGGCTGTGACCGAGGTCGGTCGTTAACTGTGCACAGGAAACAGGAGGGTTTAGGGTGGTTTGCTGTAATGCTTTGGAGCAGTGAGTCCCTTCTCAAACTTCTGCAAGGAGATGAGTGTGTAAACTCTCTCCTGAGTTGGAGCTTGCTGCATCTGCTTTTTGCTTGATCCTCATGGATGAGGCTAAGGGATGATGCTGGCAGGATTGCTGTCTGCATTTCTGTTTGTTGGGAGGGCTGTGTTAGGTGGGATCAGAGGGCTCTGACTCCTCCAGTCCTGTGAGCAGCTGAGCTGTGCTGAGCTGTGCTCAGGGCCCCCATCCCAGGAGTGCTCCCTGTCCCAGGCAGCTTCAGCCCCATTCCCTGAGCCAGCATGGCCAGGGCTGGGCTTGGGAGCACCTGCACAAGCTGCAAGCAATGGAGCATCACATGTGCCCCATTAGGCTTGATTTTGGAGAGGGACAGCTGGGGAGCTGCCCGGTTAACCGGGAGGAGCCCCTCTGCTTTGGGGGCTGAAGGCAAAATGCATCCTCATCAAACAGGTGATGGGTCTGATTTCAGGGTATAATTGCACCCAGTTTCTGCACCATGCCTCGGCCCCACGGGGACATGTGAAGGGCTGCAGGGTGCCCTGTGCAGTGCAGCAGGGTGTCACCGATGGGCATCACCATTGTGGGGCTCCTTTGTCCCTCTGTTTGCCCAAGTGAATCATCACCACTGAGTCAGGCGTGTTGGCTGCTCAGTGGCACCGGGCTCTGCCTTGAGAAAGGAGCTCAGGGGTGTGACGTAGGTGCAGAGCAAAGGGTTGTTAGTGGTGGCAATTAGTTTGCCTTTAATTTTTTTTTTTTTTCTTTT
>VZSR01002145.1:6937686-6963531 GCA_013398615.1 Brachypodius melanocephalos | reverse complement strand
TTTTTCCAGCATGGTGAGAACTTGCAGGTTGTGTTGTGGCAGCAGGCACCAACCTCCCTGGCTGTGCTGGGGTACCCTGGGGTGTCCTGTTCTGAAGAGCTGCCTGGGGTGAGGGAGCAGCTTGGGACAACGAGCTGGGCTGTATTAAATTGCATTTCATTTTAGGATTAAATTAAACTCTGGCAGCAGAAGTGTGGGGCAGTTCGGTGACTCGTTTGAGCTCGCACAGAAGGGGAAGAAAAATCTCGTGTGGCTCAAAGTGCAGAGCAGGCCTGAAGCTCCAGCTACTTTCATTTTCGCACCCTCCCGTCTCACATTCATTCATTTCCTTCTAATCTTGAACTCCAAACTGCCAGTGTGGTTGTGAATCACAATCTAAAATACATCATCTTTCTGAAAAAATGCCTCCTGACATGCTTCACAGAGCTGCTGTCTGCTGCTTTTTTATTACATTTAAAAAAAAAAATACGAGCTGCAATGAGCTCTGACGTTAAGTGAGAAGCAGCCGTCATTGGTGTGACTGATATAAAATTATTTTATTTTTGGGGGCGGTGTTCTCTTGGAGCTTAAATTGGTTTTTTTCAGATCCAGTGCTCACAAACACATTTGCAGGAGGAAACAGAGAGCAATACCGATTATTTGGTATCTCCAGTTCGTGGCTGGGGAGCCAAGCAGTGTGGTACAGATTACTGGAGTGGAAGAAGATATTTCCCCATTAGGAAGAGCTTGTGTTCTCGTTTCAGCTCTGTCATCAGTGCTGTCAGCATGGCCTTTCATTTGCCAAGGAAACTGGAGAAGCCTCAGCACATTTGGGTCTCACCATGGCAATTCTGAATCTCCCAAGTCAATTTTAATTAATAAATGCTTTGGATGTCTCACATGTGCCTGGCAGGTGCTTCCCTATACCTCATCCCATCCACCAGCTCCAAGCTCCACAGGTTGCTTTTAGACCACAAAACTTAAAAAAAAAAGCCCAAACAAACAAAAATAACCAAATGCACATCTGTTACTTAATAACAGGCTGAGCAGGGGGGTAGGGGCATGCAAACATTTTCCTTCCTAAATGTAAAACCAGGGGCACAAATTCCCTCGAAATGATTTGAGTTTTGCTAAGGAGCGACAAGATGTAAACAGGACAGACAAGTGATTTTTCTGTTTTAAATATAGCTCTGATTTATCTTTTCTAAATGGATTTCTGAGTGTAAATGAGCATACATTTCAGGCAGGATATTGCTGGCATTAATGTGTATGCATAATTTTATTTGCTCCATCGGTAACCTAAATGGGCTGTGAATGTCAGCAGAGTCAAAGCCCAGGCTTCGGCATAGGGGTGTTTATCTCATCTTGTGTTTCATCTCCTCTGACTCTGAAGCAGAAGCCCTGCTGCTGTGGTTGGAAACTCAGCTGGGCAGGAGCATCCTGCCCATTTCCCCTCCCTCGAGGCTCACCCCTCCTCTCCTTCACCCTCCCTGCTTTGGGGGTGACCCCTCTGTGGTGCCTGATGCTCTGCAGGTCCCTGCCTTGCTGAAGGTGCAGTGTAGCTGAGTCTGTGTTACTCAAACCAGCTTCAGCTTACAGCCCACCAGCAGATTTGCTTGTTTTTTCCAGCACCCCTCCCTGTGTGTGTCTGTAAGCCTCATTCAGGATCCCCAAATCTTTGTGTGTGTTTTCCCATCTGCGTGCTCAGCCTGCCTGGGCGGGAAGAGGAGACACCCCCAAACCCAGCCTGGGCTGTGCTGCTGCTCTCCTCAAACCCACCAAGGCTCATTCTCCAGGAGCTGGCATGAGCACACCTCTGAGCCCTTGTTTTGCTGGAAACAGCTCTGATAGATGATTTATTTCCATCCTTTTGCCAGGATGTGTGTGTACATCCCCCGGCACATGCCTGTGCCCGTGTCCGTGCGTACCCCGCCTGCCTTGACGCTGAATTAGCTGCTGGTTGCTAACGAGCCAAGGTTATGCTCCAGCTCCTTCTTGACAATAATAAAATAATTAAAAAAAAAAAAGAAATAGAATCTCTATTTCACGCTGAAATATTTGAGGTGGCAGTAAGGAGAGGAAAAGCAGCATTTTCTGACTCATCAAACTCTGCGCTCTGTTCCTCTGTGCATCGCCCACCTCTCCCACCCCCGAAACACACGCTTAACAGTCTGATTCATAAACATGCTACGGGGTTGTGGGTTTTTTTTTTCTCCTCCTCCAAATCCTTTCCCTGAGGAGAAATGCAGAGGCATTCAAGCCTTGCGAGCACCTTCAAATTTGGGGAGAGACTACACGAAGTTTTCATAATTGACAAGGAAACTTGGGATTTTCATCTCTGAGCCACCCTCTGAGGTTACCTGCATTCACACCTACCTTTAAAAAACACTGTGAATCAAGAGCAATGTTCAGAAAAACTGACATCTGCTGTCTAAACCCTGCAGGAACCAGGGAAGGAAGATTTGCAGGGCAAGAAGACACAGAAACTCTGCTGCGGGAGAAGGGATTGTGCCTGCAGGTCTTGTGTTTACCCCTGGGGTTTGTCTGCCTTGTGGCACAAATGTTATTTCATGAATATTTTTATTTCACTGCTGGTTTTGAAGCTGGGGGTGGTAGAGCTGGTGCTAAAACGCTGATTTAAGAGGAGCTGGATGCACTGTGGATGCCCAGGTGCTGGTTTGGGATGTGCTGCTTCCAGTAAGGGGCTGGAATGGGTCCTCCAAAAACACCACTAGCAGCAAAATACCCCCCTCTTCCCAGAGTAATTCTTTTCCCCAGTAATTCAGGTGTCTCTTGTGAAGTCCCTACTCCAGCCAGGAGTTTATGGCCATCCTAGCGCCATACTTGCCATCACCACAAAGCCACACCTCTGCTCTTTGCCATTTCAGCACCATTGGTCTTTCTGCATGTTTTAAGCCTTTTCTTATCTCCAGATCTGCTTTGAAGTGTTCCATTACTGTGGTCATCTCCCCCCAGGGTAAATCCCTGAAAAATCCTATTGATATTTATGCTGCAAGTAAGTTTTCCCTTTCTAAAGCTTCCCTCAAACACATTTTTCTTGAGTAAAAAGCATCGCTCTGTGCCTGGTGTTGCTGTTGCTTTCTTCCTCCCAAGGAGAATTTTAATTTTTGAGAAGCATCCAAGCTGCTGCCTTTTCGCTCTGCCTTTGATCTGCTCCTGCAGAAGGGATGGTGTGAGAACAGGAGGCTCCTGGCTGTGGGTTGGGGCTGTCCTGGCACAGCCACAGCCCAGGTGATGCCACTGGCATGGACCCCATGGTACATCCCTGGTGAGGGGCCAGGATTGCAAATGCTGGCACAAAACAGGGCTGAGAAGGGAGATTCAAGTGACTTGAAGCAGATGGTTGTTGTTCCTGGTGGTGACAGCTGCCCTGTGCAGCTCTCAAGACTGTGGCTGCTCCTCTGTGCAGAAAACCTCCCTGGAGAGCAGCATTCCTGGTGCTGTCCTGTGATTTGCATCAGGGACCTGAACTGGCCATCAAAAGGCACCAGAAACCTCACAGGGCTGCTGGCGGCCCCGAGGTGCTTCTGTTTCCATAGCCCTGAAAAATGAGGTGGTTTGATGCTTTTTCATATGCTCAAACCTCTGGAGGAGCCAGCTTTGATTTCTCTCCCACACACAGCGCTTGCAGAGTCAGTTGGGATGCTGGATACCTCTCCAAAATATTGTTGGGGGTTTTTTTAGTTTGTTTTTTTTTTTTAAGCTATGAGCCAGCTGTTGAGTGTTTGCATCCTGTGCCTTTCTCCCAGCTGGTGCTGCCCCACTCCTGGGGAAGGGGCTCCTCTCTGTGAGGCATTGCTGAGGCTGGACCTGCCCCCAAACCCTTCCCTTGCCCCATCGAGCTCACCTGGAGAGCCAGTGGATGCTCCATCCCCGTTAATGTTTTCAGGGCTGTTGAAAGAAGGACTGAGGAGTTAAGAGCAACACCTGGGCTGTATTCTGTGGGGGATTAGGGCAGTAAAAGCAGAATAACAAACCTCTTTGGGCAGGTAATGCCGGATATGTGGATGACGACATTGCACAAGGATACTTTAGAATTCCCAGTTGCTGTTTTCGATGGGGGGAGCCCCTCAGGGCACTCAGGCAGTGCTCCCTGCCCTGTCCCTTGCTTCTCTCTGCCGATCTCGGGCAGTGGAGCTGCAGAGGTGAGGCTGTGTCCTCCTGGGCTGGCTGGTGGGATGTGGGTTAGTGCAGGAATGGGCTCAGGAATGTTCCAGAGGGGAGGCACTGGGATTTGGACCAGGAGCTGAGCAGGGTGATGTTTTCTGGCACTGCTGGCACTCATGGTCTCAGGTACAAGGTAGAAATACTGAGGCAGGTCATGATTGTCAGAAGAATTTTGGGGTTTTCTGCTTGCTTTTCTATATTTTCTTTCTTTCTTTCTTTCTTTCTTTTTTTTTCCTTTTTCACTCCTCTTTTTTCCCTTCCCCTGGTTCTCACGTAGTACACAGGGATGACCTCCCATGGCATCTCAGATGGGGTGAAGGCAATGCAGGCAGCCCCTCCTGCTCAACTGGAACACCTTGGGCAGCAGAAACAGCTGATGCTGAGGGCACTGGGATGGGTGGAAGAGAAAGGGCCACTCTGGGTGGGTGAGTGGCAGCAGGACAGAGCTGTCTGGGGGTTCAGTCCCACCCAGTACAACATTAATACACAGAAAACTCAGAAAGCACCAACCCCACAGCCCATTTATTATTCTGCACCTGATAATTTTTTTTTGTTGTATTGTTACTCTTTTTTTTTTTTTTTTTTTTAAATTTCAGTGTTGATAGCGCTGGAAGTAGAAAGTATAACAATATTTTTTTAAAAAAAGTCCCCAGCTGCTCAGTGGAGCTGCTGTTGGTACCAGTTACCTCGCTGGCAAACAGGTAGCAGAGATCTGAGCTGGAAGTGTAGAAATGTTGAAAAAAAACCCTATCGGAGCCAAAAAGCAGTAGAGAGAACTGTGGTTACTCCAGTATTTCCATGACGTGAGCATGCACCGGAGGCTCCTCCGGGGGCGGTTAACCCCTGGCAGGCCGGGCTGCAGCCACAGCTGCCTGCTCCCCCGCATCCCTGGGAGGACAGAGCTGCACAGGAGGCTCCTCATTCCCAGCAGGATTGATGCTGATGGATCTCTCTCCACGCTGTGGGTGACTTGGCTTAGTCGAGCCCGTCATCTCGTGAAAGAAGGGTCACATCATTCACGTGTCACATCTTTCAGAGCGTTGCTCTTTCGAAGGGATGCTGAATTAATCCTTGCCAGCGATTAGCCTCGTGTCTATAACAAGCATTTGCTGGTTTGCTGTGGGAACCTCCCAGTTTTTGAGGTTTGGCTGCTCGTTATCACTCTATAAAAGCCTTTTCTCTTTCTCACCCGCAGAGGTGGAGAGTCTGCGGTCAGGCTGTGGTTTGGTGGTGATCCCATCTGCCCTGCTCCAGCACATCCCTGGACACTCAGGACATGTGGTGGCATCAATTTGTGACCCGTGATGGCTGAAATCTGAAATGTTGGACCTCTTGTTAAAGTCTAGATCTGTGGTGGTCCTAAACCTAAGTGTCACTGCTCTGATCATCAAAATCCTCCTAAAATTTAAATGCTCAGAAATCTGCTGGATGTGCTGATGCAGGTCCTGGCTTTGTACCCTCTGGTCCTACATGAACCCACTTGAGATTACATACACACTTCTACATCCCATTTGAGATTTTATATACATGTTTTTCATGTGAGATGGTACATGTGTGTCCCATTTGTGATTATACATATGTGCTCCATTTGAGAGTAACATGTCCAATTGAGATTTTTATATATATACATGTATCCCGTTTGAGATTTTATATATGTCTATAATTTCCCATTTGAGATAATATGTCTTATTTCATAACCAGATAATATAACTTATTAACCCACTGATAACTTTTAAATATATATATATACATATCTCCCATTTGAGATTTTATATTTGTATATAATATCCCATTTGAGATTATATATATATTTCTTACTTGATAACCAGCTAATATGACTTATACAACCCACTGATAGCTTCATATATATATACATATACCGCATTTGAGATTTTATATATGTCTATAATTTCCCACTTGAGATTATGTCTCTTATTCGATAATCAGATAATATAACTTACTAACCCACTGATAACTTTTATATATATATACACATATATCCCATTTGAGATTACATATATGTCTGTCATTTCCCATTTGAGATTATATATGTGTCTTATTTGATTACCAGCTAATATAACTTACTAACCCACTGATAATTTATATATATATATATATAAATCCCATTTGAGATTTTATATATGTATATCATTTCCCATTTGAGATTATGTATATATTTCTTATTTGATAACCAGCTAATATAACTTACTAGCCCACTGACAACTTATATATATATATATCCCATTTAAGATTTTATATATGTATACAATTTCCCATTTGAGATTATATATATGTCTGTCATTTCCCATTTGAGATTATATATGTGACTTGACAATCAGCTAATATAAATTATTAACCCACTGATAACTTTTTTATATATATACACACATATATCCCATTTGAGATTTTATATATGTATATAATTTCCCATTTGAGATTATATATATATTTCTTATTTGATAACCAACTAATATAACTTATTTGATAACCATGTAATATAACTTATTAACCCACTGATAACATATATATGCATATATATGTGTGTGTATATATATGTCCAATTTGAGATTTTATATATGTCTATAATTTCCCATTTGATATATGTGTCTTATTTGATTACCAGCTAATATAACTTACTAACCCACTGATAACTTTTTTATATACGTTCACATATATCCCATTTGAGATTTTATATGTATATAATTTCTCATTTGAGATTACATATGTATATAATTTTCCATTTGAGATTATGTGTCTTATTTTATAACCAGATAACTTATTAACACACTAATAACATATATAGGTATATCCCATTTGAGATTTTATATATGTCTGTCATTTCTCATTTGAGATTATGTATGTATTTTATTTGATAACCAGCTAACACAACTTATTAACCCACTGATAACTTTTATATATATACATATATCCCATTTGAGATTATATATGTGTCTTATTTGTTAACCAGCTAATATAACTCGCTAATAACTTAGATATACGTATATCTCATTTGAGATTATATGTGTCGTATTTGATAACCAGCTAATATAAGTTATTGACCCACTGATAACTTTTATATATACATATACATACACAAACACATATACATACATGCATACCTATATACATATATATATACATATATACACATATCCATGCATATATGTGTGTGTGTATGTGTGTGTGTGTATATATATATTAAAAAAAAAAAAAAAAAACAATATCCCTCGCTAACATTTGCAAGTCACTGTGGGACACCTTTGAATAAAAGACCCCGTTATGGATGGAAAACAAAGCACAGACAATAAATAGAGATCAGTTTGTCCCCGTGGGGAGCTGGCGGGTCCCTCTGAAGGGTGAAGGCGCTCGAGTGACAGCGCTGGCCCGGCAGGGTCACGGTCCCCGGCGGAGCTGCGATGTTTTGGGGAGGAAATCCGCTCCTTGCTCTTGCGTGTCCCCTGTGCCCCTGGGTTCCTGCCCGCGGTATTTTTGCTTCGGGTGTTTCCTGCTATTTAAACTCTCGGAGTGTTTTGTAGCGGCGCGGGGGGAGGGATGGATGTGAGTTCATGCGGGACAAGGGCTGGGCTGTGCCGGGGGCTCCCTGGGCTCCCCAAAGCCACCGGCTGTGCCTGGAGCTGGGATCAGTCCCCACAGCTGCTCCGTGTCCTCCTGGGGTCGTGAACAGCAAAAACACCTTTTTTTCTTTCGGTTTTTTTCCCCCCCCCCTTGTATTTCTGGAGAAACCCCCCCCGGAGCGCTTGCAGAGCCGTCAGAGCAAATGCAAGGCTCCGTTTTTTGTGTTAGATACGTGCTTTAATTATACAGGGTTTTGCGTTGTTTTTTTTGGGGTTTTTTTTGTTTGTTTGTTTGTTTTTTTAGGTTTTTGTTTGTTTTGTTGTTTTTGTTAGGTCGGTTTTTGGGGGGGGTGATTTTGTTTGTTGGGTTTTGGTTTGTTGTTGGATTTTTCGGCATCATCATTATTAATTATTATTAATATAACAATATAACATTGTTATTGTTATAGTTATTGTTATATGATGATGATGATTATGATGATGATGATTATGATGAAGCAGTTTTCCCCGCATCGCTTGGCGATAAAAATCACTTGTTTTTTGGGCAGGCTGTGTGGGTGGGGGAGATTCTCTCCCCTGCTCCCTTCGCCTCGGGGAGTGAAAGCTCAAAGATCCCGGAGCAGGGACTGAGCGGTGCCTCCGGGCTCTGCTGTGGCCGAATCCTCCGGGATTTGGGATATTTTGGGATTTGCGGAGCAGGAGCCGCCAGTTCTCGGGAGCCGAGGTCGGGATAACCCTCCCTTCACCTGCCTGTTTGCACTTTCCTTTTTCCATTCTGGAACCTCCCGAGTCAACAGAAGGGCTAAATTAAGGAGTACGTGGGGAGTGAGTGGAAAAGTAAAAATGAAAAAGGCTGGCTCAGCAGTGCAGGACGGGAGAAGGGAAGTGATGGAGCTCTGGTCCTGCCCCGCCTGCTCCGGTTCCCCTCGGGTCATCTTTGGGGTGTCCTTTGGGGGTTTTTTTTCGGCTTTTCCATGCTTTGAGAGGCAGGGATCTCCTCCTGCAATGACCCCGGAGAAGGGGCTGCTCTGCACTGCTGGCTCAGGCCCATTCCTCTTCTGTTTATAAAGCCTAATTCAAATTATTATTCCCTTTTTTTCCACACAAATATATTTAGATATCCCTATATATAGATGTACAGATATATAGATATAAAATATTTTATCCTTATGCACAAATACATGTTGATCTCATGTAGTATATGTGTATAACATTTATTATATAGTTATTTTACATATATAACATTTCATCTTTATAGTCCTGCACACAGATATTATACATATTTGGAAGGAGATCATGAAAAAAAAAAAAATCTAGAAGGGACTCGTGTTTCCAGGGATTTCCGAGTATCTCATTCCAGGAAAGGAACTCCTTCAACTACACAGAAATGTGGGATCCTCGCAGAGTTCATCCATGAAAAGTATTAATTGTTCAACTTGCCCCTTTTTTTCCCATCCAGAAAAACAGATCTTTTCTATCCTACAGAAATTTTTTTCTTCTGATATAATCCAAACGAAGGGCCGGGTAGGCTTCATTTTCCATGAAAACCCATCCAAGAGGATTGCTGAAAATAGACTGTGCTCTGAGAACAGACACCAGAAAAAGCAAAGGGAGGGGTGGGGGCAGGTCATCTGGGGCAAGGAGTTCTGCAAAATAAATTAATGATTGATAATCTCAGCTTGAGTTCAAAGCAGCTCGTTAGCACCCGTGTGGGCCGGGGGATGCATCACCCTGCAGACACACTGGGTGGATTTTATCATCCTGATTTCATTTATCGTGGGACATGGCTTGGGATGGGATGCCGCGTTCAAACTTCGATATTCCCCACAGGTTTGCCATGATGGAAGCATTTCCTCCAGAAAACAAACAAATGGAAAAAAAAATCCTCCAACCCGAGTCCCTCCAGACCACAGCAGAGGGAGGATGGAGTTGAGTCCATTCAGCCCCGAGCTTGGGGCAGGGAACATTTCCACCCCAGTGTTCACAATCTGGGGTTTTGTGCTCCATAAATGCACAGTTTGTGCCCTGGGGCTTGGCTGCAGGCAGCAGCAAGATTGATTAAAACATTTGGATTAAAACACAGCAATTAAAACAAACATCAGCTTTTGGAGGGGTCAGGGCAAGCAGGTTCCTCATCTTGGCAGGGAAGGGGAAAAGATGCAGTTTGGATTTAAAAGCAATATCCTGTAGTTCTTTTTTTCTCCTTTTTTCTTTTTTTTTTTTTTTTCTTTTTTTCCTTTTTAAAATTGCCGCTGTAAGTTTGGGGCTTTGTTTCAGTAACTTTAGTTACATTTATAATGTGATTTATTATTTCTATTTCTTACTTATTTTTTTTAATTTATTGGCTTATTTTCCAAGACCTGCAAGTGTGATATCCTTGATGGTGGCTTACAGCCTCATGGAAATTGCTTGTCTCAGTGTAAAGGGACATTGGAGCTGGTGCTTTGCTGTTCCCCCACTGAGCACAGCAGCATTTGCTGTGCTCTGAGCAGCATCTCGCCTCCAGAATCAAATGCATCCCCTTGGAAAAGTGCATCCTACTCTCATTTTCTTACCTGGAGTCTTTTCAGCTCAAAGATTTTTAGGAAAAAATAGGATTTTTCTTAAATCCTTTGGGATTTTTTAGAAAAAAAATCCCAAACATGATCCCACCTTGTTCTTTCCCAATTCTTGCAGAATTCAGTTAAAAGGCTGTGCCCAATTCTGGTTCTTCCTCTGGGGCATTTGAATCTTCCTGGGGCTGGGCACGCTCTGAGCTGACCTGGCAGTGGGGGCATCACTGGGATTCCTGGCACTGTGCTTGGTTTCCTAAACTGCTTCCCAGCACTGCCAGGAAAATGTTAGGAAGTTTTTTTCATGAACTGCAAGTGGCCAGTTTGTCCAGTGTGCCTGGAGAGGGTACAGATCCCCCCCTGCCCTGTCCCCTGGCCTGGCTGGGGCTTTTTGCTCCCTGTGCTGGCTCTGGGTGGCAGCTGAGCATCTCAGGGATGTGGGGAGCAGCCAAGGGCAGGAGGCTGCAGCAGAGCCCAAAACAGTGAGAAAACATTGCTGGCCAAAAATTTCCAATTTACTTAACGCTAAGCTGGAAAATGAGGTTTAGGGTGATAAAAGAGGAAATAAAATGATATTTCTAGGTTTCAAGCAGAGAATATATTGAAGCTGCAGCGTGTCCCTTGATTGGGGTTGTGGTAATTTTGGCAGAAGGTTCCCAGGTGAGGCGCAGTCGCTCCCTTGCCTTTCCCTGCAGTTATGGAAAGGGTCTGCTTGAAGCAGAGCTGGGAAGAAACAAAAAATACCCAACGTGACCCCAGAACTAAAAAAAATCCACCGAACCTTCAGCTTTATTTTCTTCAGGCTCCTGTAGTGGTTGTGGGGGTTTGGGTTTGTTTTCTTCTTTTTCCAAAACTGTTACTATTTAAATGCAGATTTTTAGCTTTTCCACCCGGCAGCCGGAGCTGGAAATTCTTTCCACTGCGTTGGTGCAGGAGGGAACAAACCGCTGCTTTGAGCTTGCTCCAGTAATCCATCCCTGGCCGGAGCTTTCCTCCTTCCCGCTCCCTCCCACTCCCAAAGTGATCCTGGGGTCTGCTGATGGGGACAGGGGTGACGGGACATCGCTTGAAGTCTCATTTCCCTAAGGGTTTTTCCTTTTTATTTCTCCAAGAGTTCGTTCTTGCAAACGCCACCTGGGCGCTGGAGCGGCGAGCCAGAGTGGCAGCTTCATTTTTCAGAGCAAAATGGGCAAAATCTTCTGTCCTTATTTTCCTGGCATTAAGGAAAGGAGGTGGGATGTTGACAGGGAAGCAGTTTGCTTTTCACTGTGGCATGAGAGGAGGATGGCCCTGTGCCAGGAGCCCCTGGACTGCAGTGAGGGGAACCTTGTGCTGCCCAACATTTGGGGGACGAGCCACTTCCAAGAATAGAGGAAGGGAGGTTTAAAGTGGGATGGGTGAGGCTTTCCTTATTTATTTCACATTGCTTCTTGGCCCATTGGTCTGATGCCACACTCCCTCCTCCATAGCTGTTCCCCTCTCCCTGGGCACGGGGCGTGGTGGTGGTGGTGGCTTTTCCCCCAGCACAGGGATGTCGTGTCTGATTTTCTGGGGGGAAGGAGATGGTGTTGGGCTGGGTTTGCTTGGTGCTTTGCTGCTGTTGGGGGGCACATCCAGGATAACTGCACTTCCTCTTCCCTGACCTGCTGAGATCAGCTCAGCTGGCCAGAAAAGGAACAGATGAGCCTTCCAGCTTTCCCCCTCTGGCTGCAGCAGTGGGGCTGTGGGTGCCTGGTGCCCCCCAGTTCCCCACTGGGACCCCATCACTGTCCTGGGGGGATCAATGGTGCTGAGCTGGGTTCAGAATCTCTGAGTTTGGAAGAGCAGTGTGAGGGTGGCATGAGCAGCTGGTTTGGAGCTCTGTCTGCCCCAGGAAGCCTTGTGACCCAGACCAGAAATTTTTGGGGCTGAATTTTTTGCCAGCCATTGACAGCGTCCAGGTGCCGGTGAGGAAAACGGTTGGATCATTTTACCCTAAAGCATTGCCTGGAAAACAGCAAGGATGTTTCTGGCCCTTAAACCTCTGCTATCCATCCATCCTCATGTGCTACTCACCCACCCCAGGCTGCTGCCATCCCCAGCTGGCCTGAATTTGCTTATTTTTGGGGCAGTGGATCCCCCAGCCAGAAGGGTTCTGGGCTTTCCCAAAGTGCAGGGCACGGCTGGAGCAGGGATGAACGCTGGGGAATTAGAGGAACAGCAAACCCGTGGTGTTTGCCATGGGAGGGGGGGGTTGTATCTCGTTTATTTTATCTTTCTGGTGCCTTTTGAAGCAGGCCTGAACGAGCGGCTGTCGCTGGCGTGAGCAAACCTCACCTGGCACACAGGAAAAAGCAGCTGTGAGGCGATAGGCAAATAAGGTGCTGGGGCTGCAGGGCCTCCCCACCCAGGGCACACCCAGAGCCACCACTGCCTTCTCTCTGGAGGGGAAGGCACAGGAGGAAACCACCTTGGCTTTGGGAGCAGCTCCTTGGGGGAGGGGGAGGGCAGGGGAAGGGCTGAATCCTTTGGGATCATCTTGTGGGACAAAGCAGAGCTTGGCCACGTGGCACAAGGATGGGGATGGCTGCCCCATCCCTGGAAGTGTTCAAGCCAGCTTGGACAGGGCTTGGAACAACCTGGGATAGTGGAAGGTGTCCCTGCCCATGGCAGGGGGTGGGACAGGACGATCTTGAAGGTCCCTTCCGACCCAAACCATACTGTGCTCCTGCACCCATGAGATGGTTTTCAGTGCAGGGTTATTTCCCGTGTTCCTGGGGTGGCAGAGCTGGGAATGCTGCTTGCTGCAGCCCTGTGGGCTCTCCTGCTCTCCCTGCAGCTGTGCCCACCCAGGGCTGTGATTCCCATGCGTGGGGGGTTGGGGTCAGTGCCCCCCCTGCCCAGGGGACAGCCCCTGGCCGTGCTGGCTCTCGGGTGGCTGCTCGGCTCTCGGGGTTTAACACGTGGGGCTTTTCTGCTGGAAGGCTCAGGGAGCTTTGGGGTGTGTTTGCCCCCCATCTTGGGGCAGTAATTGTGGGGATGTGGGTCCAGTTTCAGCTCCCAGAGGGTGAAGGAGGCCAAGCAGAGCCAGCTCCTGCCCTGGCACGTGGGGTGAGACCAGAGGTGTGCAGGGCTGGCTGCAGGGATGCACACAAAGTCCTGTGGGTGATTTAAGTTACACACAGCCCGGCTTTGGATCACTGGTTTGTCCTCTGGGAGCATCAGGGAGCATTAGCACCATTAGCCTTTGAGTGTTTGTCATCCCAAATAACGCCAAAAACACTCGGGCACACAGCTTGCAAACGCTGCTTTTCACACCTCTCACCTCGAGGATGAGGAGCAGCCCCAAGCCCCATCCTCAGGTGGCATTTATGGGCTGAGTGTGTGTTAAAACACCCCGGCAAAGCCTGTCCTGGTGGTGGCTGTCAGCAGGGATGAGGCAGAGCAGACATCCCTCCAGGATGGGATCCTTCCCGTGCAGCCAGTTAAAATAACAATTTATCCTGCCTGCTGTCTTGTGGGATGGTGGAAGGATCCCAGAGCAGCCCTGCCTGGGGTCCTGCTTTGTATCACAGGACAGGAGCTGCTCTCCCAGCTGGGGTTGGTTTAGGGTTTTCTTACCCTTTTCACTACTATTTTACTGCCTGTCAGCAAAATCCAAAGGAATTGGATGCATCCCTTATTTTGTGCATCCCTTATTTTGTGCATCCCTTATTTTGTGCATCCCTTATTTTGTGCATCCCTTATTTTGCGCATCCCTTATTTTGTGCATCCCTTATTTTGTGTATCCCTTATTTTGTGTATCCCTTATTTTGCACATCCATTTCCCCTTCCCTGCATGTGGAAAAAGATATTAAAGGCAAGGAAATGAAAAAAAAAAAAAAAAGAAAAAAAAAAGTGATTACAACATAGAAATATAGCTTGAATTAAGTTATTTAGAGCAGAAAGCTGGGCCTGGGTGTGATGCTCATCATTATTCTCCCAGAGGGCATCGTGCTCTTCCCACATCATTTGGGGGCAGAAATGTTTCTCATGAGGGAAATCTGATTTTATCCAAGGGAAGCTCCTGAACTGGTGAGGGAAGATGGAGCTTCAGTGCGTTCAGTGTGTTCCTGCAGGATGTTTTGCTGTTGTGGGTTGCACCCTGGCCCGTGACAATGTCACCTTGTGCCTCACTTTCCCCCGAGGCAGAGCGGGATGCAGTACCTCAATGCGGGATGGAGAAACACCAGCTGCTGTAGGGATGTGCTCCAGGGATTTTTGCTCCTGTTACAGCAGGAGAAAGCTCCCCCAAGGCCAGCCTGTCCCGGTTTGTGTTTGCTTTGGCCGGGCCAGCGAGGCCGGGGCTCCCCGGGGACACGGAGGCTGTCACAGAGCCCCGGGGCAGCCGCCCGTGCTGCTGCTCGCGGGTGGCACCAGTGTTTATTTACCTTTTCATCACCTGATCGCCGTGCCCTGCCTTGCTGCAGGCGCCAGCCCGTGGGCTGCCAGCCCTGTTTGAGTTGGCAGGAGCTGGAGATCAAGCTCCTGCTAAAATAGCCCGACGCCAGCCCCGCGTCTGCCCGGGGTGGCCGGACTCCTCGCGTGCCCCTGGAGCATCTCGTGTGGATATTTTGCAGCCTGGTACCAGCCAGCATCACCACGTGATGTGATGGGACAGCGAGGGGAGGTGTCATGGTGTGACAAGCTCAGAGCAGGTTGCAAGTGTTCAGTCCCTGGAGATGGGGATGTGTCCCTGCAAGGCAAAGCCCTCTGGGGTATCTGGGGATGCCTTAACCCAGAGGGGACAGGGCTCTTTTGCTGGTGGGAATGGCCCTGTGACATCATCACCCCTTGGGAGATCTCCACTTTCCTGGCTCTGCTCTCCAAAGCTGCCATGCAGAAGAGCAGGAGCAGAGGAGCCACAGATGTGTCCACAAGCTGTGGGTCCTGTGATGGGGCTGCTCAGCTGGGGAAGCTGGATGTTTATGGTGCATGTGGGTGGTCCATTTTGGGATTCTCTGAGCCACCATTACCACTTTCCACTCTTGACGGTGTCACTGCGTTTGTGTTCTGGCTGTATCGGGGAGTTTGTGGCCAGAGCTGGATTTCTGTGCTGAGCCACCTTTCAAAGAAAGGGGCCATGCAGGTGCCAGCCAGGAGTTTCCATTTCAGCCTGTTTGCCCTCACCGTGTTGTCCCAAGGGAATGACAGATTTGGGATTTTGCTGGTTCCCTGCCTGTGGTGGGTTTCCTGGCTGGATGGGACATGGCAGCACTGCTGGTGCCATGGGGCTGACTCACAGAGAACTTGGGGTTTGGTGAGCACCAAACCCTCTTCTTTCTAGTGAGACTTGGGATATGACAGGAAGAAGCTCCAACCCCAAACCTTCCTGTTTTTTATCAGTTGACCCTCAAAAACGTGGGCTTATTGTGACTTTCTGCCCTTTTTTCTCTGGGTGTTTGGTGCTGATCTGCCACGTGAAGAGTGGTGGAAGGAGTCACTGACAGCAGGGAGCTGCCTGGTTATCACTGTGCTCAAAATTGGGGTTTGGGAGGTGCCTGCAGCAGCACTGCTGCATTTGAGGCTTGGTGACAGTGGTGGCAAAGTGTCACCATGCCACCGCAGTGTTTCAGCCGCCTGCCCCGGGCACGTGTTTCCTGAGTTCACAGAAACCTGTTCTTGGCTTTAATCAAGATCTCATGCAAAGCCCCGGCTCTGTGAGCGGTGCTGCTGCCAGCCTGCATGCAAACACAGTGTGGGAGAAGCACTGAGAGGGGCTGTGGTGTTTTGGGTGGCTGCTCAGGGTGGAAAGTCACCCCAGGGCACCCAGACCTGTGGGACCCCCAGCTGCCTCCCCCAGGACACCTGCCTGCCCTGGGCCCTCTTGCCTTGCACCCTTAGAAGTGGAGTCTAGGTGGAAATAGCAGCAGCAGACCTCTTCTACTTTTAATTTTGGAGGTTCTTTGGGCTGGGGAGAGGAAGCTGGGGGTGGAGAGGAGCTGGCTGTGAGAGGACAAGAGCCACTTTGCTCTGACAGGCTCTCTAGAGTGAGTCGAAACGCTAAAGGTGCTCCAAGATTAATTTTTCTGAGCTATACAAATAATTATAGGCATTATGTACTGTGTCTGACAGTGGCAGGGGATCAGAGCAGCCTGACCCGGGGGAAAATGGGTTTAAATCAACTCACAGTGGGTGTGTCTGTGAGGAATTGAGGACCTGGTTACAATCTGAAGCATGAACGCACTCAGGCTTCTTGTTTTCATTGGTTGGTTTAGTGAAGGTAGGTTTGAGGGGTTTTTTTAATTCCTCTGCATGAAAATAGGTGATGGAAAACAGATGAGCAGGTTTCACTTCCTGCTCTCACTTAGGGCTCCACGCTGGGGGTGTTTGGAGGTAGTCACAGTGGTGGGGCATCAGTGTCTGCCTCGGGCTGGTTCCTCTTGGGCTCATCTGGTCCCTTATTCCCTCCCAGAAACACAAGGAGTTGGAGAAATATCTTGTTGTATCATGGAATTGTTGAGGGTGGAAAAGACCTCTGAGTTCATTGAGGCTAACCATTAACCCAGAGCTGCCACCTGTTATTGTCACCCCATGGGGTGCAGAAGTAAGCTGAGGGATCTGGGGAAGGAGAAGGCTCTGGGGAGACCTCAGAGCCTCTTTTGGTGCCTAAAAGGGCAACAAGAGAGCTGGAGAGGGGCTTTGGGAAAGGGATGGAGTGACAGGACAAGGGGAATGACTTCCCACGGGCAGAGAGCACGATTAGATGGGATATTGGGAAGAAATTCTTCCCTGTGAGGAGTGCCTGGCACAGATTACTCTGAAAAGCTGTGGCTGCCCCATTTCTGGAAGTGTCCAAGACCAGGCTGGATGGAGCTTGGAGCAGCCTGGGATAGTGGAAGTGTCCCAGCCCATGGCAGGGGGTGGAACAAGATGAGCTTTAAGATCTCTTTGAACCTCTGGGATTCTGATGGGTGCAAATGGAGACAAGTTCCCCTGAGCCACCAAAATCAGGGGGGTCACTCCTGAGCCCTCCCTGGGTGCAAAACCTCCCAGTCTTGGGCCCAACCTTGTCCCCAGCAGGGCCAGCACAGCCCTTGGTGCCCAGGAGCAGGAGGATTCCCTTGGAGGGTACCAGGGTTTGTGCATTGATGCCTTTTTGGGACTACCTCAAAACAGAGGCCAGACAAAATTAAGGGAATGAAAAGCAGTTTTATTTATTAAGGACCTTCAGGTATATTTGGAGCAGATGAAGCCCCCCAGGGACTACACCCAAAATGAACAGCAGGTCATGGGGTTTCATACTTTAATCAGTTTGGTCCATTTGCATATTGAGGGTTAATCTTCTAATTACAGCTTTGGGTAATGAAGTATTTACCCCACATTTTCTCCCCCCAACTCACTTCTGTTTACATTTCTCGGGGCCTGAGGCAGTGAGATGTCCTTGATTCCCAGGCCTGGAGAGGAATTGTTGTGTCTGAGCAAAATGGGAAAGAGCAGCTCACACTGTGTGTGGAGTTTGGAGTTACACACTAAAGAACTGCAGGGTTACAAATAGATGGAGAATATAAAAGCCAAAACCTTAAGGCATCACATTGCCCAGTGGTCGTGGGACCCCTTGGTGCATGGTCCCCTCCTGGGGTGTGGGAATCTTGGGAAAGCTCTGATGGGTGTTTGGGAGCTCCTGGATTTCAGCTCTCAGGTTCTGGAGGTGACTGAGCTCGTGTTTGGCTGGGAGCAGTGTGGGTGGAGGCTGTGCACCCTCTGGGGTGGGTTCAGGAGGACAGCCTGGAGCAGCTGAGCATGGCCTTTGGATTGGCTTCCTAGAGCGCTGCAGGCTGTAAAGTACAACAGATTAGGAGGAAATGTGGTCTGAAAGTTACAGTCCCCACTGGGGCTGTATGGGGTTTCTGGCAGGGCATTTTATGGGATGGTTGGACTTCTGTGTCTTGGATTTGGAGAGGGCAGCTCCTGAGGAATATTTTTTTAGGCAGGCTGAGTGTAGGAATAAATGCTGCTGGAGCCACTTGCAGCAGGGAAATGTAATTTTCCAGGGCTGCTTACTTGGTGTTGGACTGAGAAGTTTGAGGAAAAGCTGCCTTGGTGTGGGAATTTGTGCAGAAAAATTTGCATTTTGGGGTACTGAGTGAACTGCTGGGCATAAGGGAAGGGATTGCTAGTCTGGGTCCCAATCACTAATTATATATATATATATTTTTTTTTAACTGGTTTTTTTTTGCTGTTTTGTGCTCCTTGGACCATTGATGAAAACCCACAGAGCTCCCTGCAGAAGAAGGTAAGTCATGGGCTGGGGGTGGCAGTACATGCCTTGAGTCTGGGTGGAGCATGTTGGGGACAAGGAAGGGGGAATCTTTGGGGGTCTTTTAATCTTGGCTTTAATCCCAGAGAAGGACAGTAGAGCTTCCCTGTGATGGTGAGGCTACCTCTGTGAATAGAAACACAGAGGATTTGGTTTTGGTGGTGTCCTAGGGTGACTTTATGATGTTTTCCTCCCAAATTTACCCTAAACCAGGACAAATAGTTAAAAAGAGACCCAGTAAAACCAGGGCAGTGCCAGAAATGAAAGCATTTCATTTTAGAGAGAACCCCCCACTGCAATGCCACACGTCCTCCCCAATCCCCTTGGCCCTGAAGCAAGCAGGGATGTGGTTCTGTGGGTCTTGGGGCCTCAGTGGTATGCCTGTCTTCTGGGGATATTTTTTTGAGCACTGACTGTGCTTGGCTTCATGTTTTCCCACCAGGAAAGTCCCTCTGGGAGTTGGTACTGGAGCAGTTCGAAGACCTCCTCGTCCGCATCCTTTTGATGGCAGCTTTTCTGTCCTTTGTAAGTACCCAGAGCTTGGGGTGGCACCTTCAGGGGCACACCTGGCCTCAGGTGACATCCAAAGAGGAAAGGAGGGCAGGTGGCTGTGGGAAGAAGGAGAAGCAGCAGCAGAGCAGTGGTTTCTAGGGCATAGAGGCAATATCACTGCATCTGTTTAAAGATGGGACTGGAGGATTTTTCAGCAATGCTAATCCATCCAAAGGTGATATCAAACAGCTCCCTGGGCTGCCTCCTGTTTACACAGGGCTGTTCCAGGCTGATGATTTGAGCCTGGCTTGCAGTGCCCAAGCACTGCAATTGAACCGTCAGTTCAGTTTTGCCCACCATCTACTTTGGGAGCAGCTCTGTGTGAGATGTTTCCCATCAAGGTGCTGGAGAAAAACTGAATTTTTTGAGTGTAAGTCAGTGTGTTTGGCAGTAGGATGGCAAAGCTGAGACTCCTGTCTCTTCCTTTCAGATGTGACTCATGGGTAGATAAGGGGGAGGGCTGGTCCCTTGTGGGGTTTAATACATTCCCAAAACAACATGCAGTGAAGGGAATGCAGCTGAAGCAGGTGTGGAGCCCTGTGCCAGAGCTCAGGCCCTTGTGCTGGTGCCTCTGTGGCAGAGCAGGGAGGTGTTGCTGTATTGACACAGTGCAGGTCAGAGAGCAGTTAAATGGAGTGGAAATGTTTGTGTGTGTGCTTCATTTGTACTGAGCTATGAGGCCTTTGTGGGATGGAGAGGGGGCTCAGGGTGGTAGAAGCCACGAGATCTGTCCCTGCTCTGCAGAGCTGCTCTGATTATTCATGTTGCATTACTGACCTTCTGCCCAGGAGGGGCTGCAGTGCTGCCTGGTCTCCCCATTCATCACCTCATGGCCATGGTCTCCCCACAGGTGCCCTAAACACAAAGAGAGAGGCTTTCCTGGTGCAAACACTCACTCACTCAGGCATTGCAGGGCTGTTTGCTCCAGCCCCACTTGTTCAGTGCTTGTCCCAGCAGAGGAGTGGGGGCTCCAGCAGTGGGATATGGCATTTCCACTCTTTGAACAAGCCATGTGGGTCTGGCCACCTCCAGGCTGTTTCCTCTGCAGCAAACCTGTTCCACCTGTTGCTTGGCTCTTGTTTCCATCATTCTTCTTAAAACGTTGCTGCTCTTGTTTGAACCACACTGTGCTCCTTCTTTTCTCTCTTGCCACCAGATCCTGGCCTGGTTTGAAGAAGGAGAGGAGACCACGACGGCGTTTGTGGAGCCCGTTGTCATCATCATGATCCTGATTGCCAACGCTGTGGTGGGTGTGTGGCAGGTGAGGCCTCTCCTCCACGTGGCTGAGATCCTTCATCTAAAGGTCTGATGGCTTCATGCCCTTGGAAACTCATTTTCCAAAGGTTCAATTTTCATGCTGGCTGTGCTTCCCCATGCCCCTGCACATATGCTCAGCTGCTGGCTGTCTCTTGGCTCGTTCTTTCAAGTCTGTATTTGGCAATTCTTGCAGGTTGGAGCTTATCTTGCAGTTATCCAGGCAAAAACTGCTTGACTCCTTGGGCCAAATGCATTTTCCAAGGGCAGGTCTTTGCTCTGTCCACCAGAAAGCCACAGTGGGTGCTGCCCCTCACCTCAGTGTGTCCCTCCTGGGGGATGAACAAACGCTTCAGCCAGTGATGCTTCTCTTTTGTGTCTATTCATTATAAAGTCATTTATTTATCTGCAGCTTGATCGGAGATGAAGTTGCTGGATGGGGAAAAAATACACTTGGTTGGGACACACTGCTTGCCAAACCAAGAATGAGATGATCAACCCCAAAGGTCCAGGCAATGTCCAGGATCTGGGGTGGTTTAAACCAGCTGGAATCATTTTGCAGAGGCTGAAGAAGACACGGTGCTCGTCCCATCCGTGGTGTAAATGGATTCCAAAGCCAGGGCGGGGGGTTTGGGTTTTCCTGTCTTGGCAGTGGGTGGGGAAGGAGCCAGCTGGCACCAGCAGCTCTAACACCAGCAGCTCTGCTCCTCTCTGCTGGCAGGAGCGGAATGCTGAGAGTGCCATCGAGGCCTTGAAGGAGTACGAGCCCGAGATGGGGAAGGTGATCCGTGCTGACCGCAGCGGGGTGCAGCGGATCCGCGCCCGTGACATCGTCCCTGGGGACATCGTGGAGGTGGCAGGTAGGGAGCCACCACCCCAGGGCGTGGGGACAGCTGGGGAGGTGGTGTGGCAACCCTGGAGGCTGAAAATGTCAGGCTTTCTGTGTTAAAAGGTGCTGACCCTCAAACAGGCACCGCATTTAACCTGAGGCCTTGGAACAGGCTCCCAAAATTGAGTGATGGCGCTGGGGTTGTGGGTGTGAGGTTTGAATAGTATTGAGTGATCTCACAGGGTGAAAAACTTAGATTTAAGATTTTGGTATATAGCAATACGTGTGAGTTAAGATGGAGGACTTTGGGCATTGTCTGGGTCCTTCTTCACCTTCTTCTTCCTTCTTCTTCATGGGTTTGGGTGGTTTTCTGTAATTAGGTGAAAAAGGTCCACATTGGGGGCCTTGGGTGGTCTTTAATGGGTTAGAAATATAAATAATACAGGTGTCACCTCGTTATTGGGTAATTAGCACTTAATTAACCTTGGAAAGCATTAGAAATGCTCCATTTTACCTCATTTCTCTAACCTGCTAGTTAGAGCTCAGGGCTGGTGAGGCTGTGAATACATAAGAAATAATAAACATCCAAGTCCAAACACAAACTGCAACTCCCGTGGATTAATGCCAACCCTGGCAGAGAAAAAGAAGCCAGAACCATCACAAGGTGCTGCTGGCCAGGGGGGTCCCCCAAAGCTGAGGCTCTTCAGCCTGCCAAGGCTTCCCCTGAGCATCAGGCAGTAGAGAACAGCAGGCAAGAGACAGAAGTATCCATTTCTGACACAGGTTTTGTGTCTCGGGAGGGCTTCCCCTTTTTCTGGAAGAACTAGGAGAACTTTTAGTTTTCTGCCAGGATTTCTGGAAGCAGCTCTCCCACGTGCATCCCTGGACAAGGCATGGGTGCAGGGCCAGTGCTGGGTGCTGCTGCAGGCAGCCTGTGTGGGGAGGCTGGGGCTGGTTATCCAGAGAGGGTGAGAGGCAGAGGGGACAACCTGCAGGGTGCTTTTGCCTCTGGGTGGGTTGTACCCCCCAGCCCTTCTGCTGGAGCTGTGCATTCAGCAGAGCCTGCCTGGGGGTCTGCTGCCTGCCCCAGCGGAGCTGGGGAGGATGAATTCCAATTATTATTATTCCGGTTATTCCGTTTTGTTTGTTCCTAAAATGATGCTGTAAACCCCCAGAGCCACAGAACTAATCCTCTCCTTTCCTCCTCGTGGCCCTGCTGGTGGAAACATGCTGCAATCCCTCCTGTGCCCAGCCAGCTTGCTGTTATTTATATTTTCTAGCTGGGCTTCAGCTGGAAGATGAATACAAAAATAATGGAGGGAGGATCAAGCCAGCCAGGTCCTCAGCTGGGTGAGCTGGCAGCTCTCCCAAACCAGCTCTGACAATGCAGTCCGGCTGCTGACCTGGCCTTTAATTAAATTAATGAATTATTAATAAAACCCTGCCATCTTTCCCCAAATCAAGTGCATACTGCCTGCCCATCAGCAGCTCAAGATTACTTTTTAATGGCACAATCAGCATTGCGACTGGAACAGAGAGAGTTGAGCTCTCTGGAGGGGTTTTGCAAATTATTAGCAAATCGTGGGTTTAGGAGGTCGTGGAAAGTGGTCAGGGTGTTGTCAGGTGCCTGATAGGAAAGCACACCAGGTGGAAAAGCTTTGAACCTGCAGTGGACATCCAGGTGATGCCCTGGATGTGTGACAACACAGGCAGGAGGGACTGGCTGCTGTTTGCATGTGCAAATGCAGAAAAAATTGGCAGCAGGGAGCAGGAAACCTGTAACACGGAGAAGAGGAGGGGGGTGGCTGGAAGCTGGCAGGCTGCTTAAACCCAGCTGAGTTTTGTCCTTTTGTGACAAGGCCATGGGGGTGAGTCCTGGTCCAGGCAGCTTCTGCCTTTCCCAAAAAGTGCAGGCAGAGCATCTCTTTGGTTGCTGTGACCCCTGTGACCCTCAGTGGCCACGGGCAGGCAGTGTCCTCAGGTTTTCCCCTCTCTCCTGGGAGATTTGTGGTGCTGGGGGGGTCAGCACATGTTCAGCGTGCTAATGGCTGGGCCAAGTCTCCTCTGTGCCATGGCATAATAAGGGACTGTGCACCCTGGAGCAAGTGCCACCCCTGTGGCACCAGGGCTCTCTCTGTCCCTGGGTGTTGCAAGAGTCTTCCTCGGCAGGTTTAGCTCACGTTTTCAAGTCTTCCAGCCTTTCCCAGGGGAAGAGGAGCTCTTTGCTCCCTCTGAGATGCTCCAGCCCCCTTGAACGGACGCAGAGTGTGAGTCTGTGCACGGAGTGGATGTTTTGGGGAGGTCTGTGCTGGCAGCCCCCAGCTCAGTGTCCCCAGATAGGTGTGACAGGGAGCACGGGAGGTCTGGCTGGGTGGCAGATGTTGCGTTGGGATCTGCAGCTGGAATAACTGGCTGGGTGGTGGAGCAGCGCCAGCCCCCTCCCGCTGTGCTGGGGGGGTTTACGAGCCCCGGGAGGAAGCTCTCGTTACATCTGGGATTGGAGAGCCTCGTTAGCAGCCAAGCTGGCAGCGTTGTGTAAGGGATGGGAGGGGCTGGGAGCCAGGGCTCCCTCAGCCTCAGTATTTCCAAAGCGTTGGAGTGTGGTTGTGTCCAGCAGATAAGGGAGCAGGAGGAAGAGCCAGGAGGGAGAAACGCAGCAAGAAAAGCAGCTTTAAATGTTGTTTTTCTTTTTTTAAGGAAGCACTAGTGCCTTGGAGGGTGGTGTTGGGTGGCTGGCAGTGGATGGGGCAGCTTTCACCTGTGCCATGCTGGGAGAGCCAGGGATGGTTGTTTGTCTTGGACACAGAAGATTTTCCACTGTTAACAGCTTCCAGTTGGCCCAGAGAAACCTGAAGCAGGGTCAAGGCTGGCCTTAGGAAGTTCAGATTGCTTCAACATGGGGATGTTGTGGGTTTTTTGCAGGAAAGAGGCAAGATGGGGGTGCAGGGGGAGTTTGCAGGGAAGAGGAGAGACAGGGACATGGTGGGGAAGGGGATGCAGCACAGCAGGCAGGGAACCACCCGGGCTTGGCTGGGGGCAGACTTGTAAATTAGAGACAGACAAAATTAAACTTCAACAAAGACCCTTTGCCAAGGGCTGGACCCCTCACTGCTCCAGGCTGGGTGCTGCTGTGCACCTGCACGTGGTTGGTCTTAGTTCAGGGTTTGTTATCCCCATTCCTGGGGTGCTGGGTGCTGCCAGTGCCACCTGCTCTGCTCTTGTCCTTGCAGTTGGTGACAAGGTGCCAGCAGACATCCGGATCATCGAGATCCGCTCCACCACCCTGCGGGTCGACCAGTCCATCCTCACAGGTGAGGCCTCGTGGAGCAGAGGCAGCCTCCTTCTGCTGTCTTCCTGGAGGCAAATTTTAGAGCTGATGCTGGGATAAGCACTTTGCTGGGGTGGGAAAGGGTGTGAGAGCAAGATTTAGATGATGCTTGGACCTTGCCAGGTCCTCAAAGTCACGGCCTGGGTGAGATGTGCCTGGTGCTTGGGTATCCTCCCTGCAGAACACGAAGCCTGGGGCTTTCCTGTGTGACATGTGGGGTTTGACATCCCCATGGTGGATATTTGGATAGTTTGGTGCTGCTCTAGAGTGCTGTGGGGCGTGTGGTGCAGGCTTGGAGCAGGGATGAGCTGAGGCTGGAGAGGGAACGTGGCTGGTCCATCTCTCCCCTCTTGTCTTGGCAGGGGAGTCGGTGTCGGTGATCAAACACGCTGACCCCATCCCTGATCCTCGAGCTGTCAACCAGGACAAGAAGAACATGCTTTTCTCTGTAAGTCCCTTACACCTGTCTCCACCTCTCCTGTGGTTTTCCAAAGTGCAGAGGCTGGTGGATGTGTGAGATCTCTGAGCAGAGAAAGGGAGTGAATGCATAAGATCTGAATCCATAAAAAGAGCCCCAAATCCATAAAAATAAGAACCTGCTTCATTTGGATTTCATTTGGGCTGTGGCACATAAGGCTTTTAAATACCTTGGGCAATCCCTGAGCACTTTTTTTCTGCCAAGTAGGATGCATTATAGATGAGGAAGAGGCTTATGGTCGAGCCTGGAGCTATTGCAGATCTGGGTTTCCTCCTTCCTCATGTTCTTCTCAGGCAGAAGTCAAGTCCTCGAGGGGTTACAACTCTCAGGAAGGGCTCTCCTGAGAGTTAGGGTGCGTTTATATAAAAACCCAAGATGTCCCATTTTCCCCTTAGCCAAGATCTCATGTTCTCCTTTCACAACAAGCAATGAGCAACCCATTTCCCTGCCCAAACCAAACCAAGAGGTTTCATGCCCACATGCCCACTCTGCTCCTTCCCTCCCCTCCCAGGGCACCAACATTGCAGCTGGGAAGGCCGTGGGGATCGTCATTGCGACCGGGGTGTACACCGAGATCGGCAAGATTCGGAACCAGATGGTGGAGACCGAGCCTGAGAAGACGCCCCTGCAGCAGAAGCTGGACGAGTTCAGCCAGCAGCTCTCCAAGGTGATCTTCCTGGTGTGCATCGCCGTCTGGGTCATCAACATCAGCCACTTCAGCGACCCCGTGCACGGCGGCTCCTGGTTCCGCGGCGCCATCTACTACTTCAAGATCTCGGTGGCGCTGGCGGTGGCCGCCATCCCCGAGGGGCTGCCCGCTGTCATCACCACC
>VZSR01002145.1:6915458-6937586 GCA_013398615.1 Brachypodius melanocephalos | reverse complement strand
AGTTTGCATACAGATCCACATTATGTGAGCCTTCTGTCAGGCTTTGGGAATTGTCTACAAATCTATTTCTTACACAGGGGAGATGCTTAAGAGCAGCCCATGCTGTGGTGATGGGCTCTGTGTCCTCACCAGAGCTGTGTCCCATTAGGAATGTGGGAGTGGGCAGGGAAGAGGGTTTATAGGAAGCCCCAAGGTTCCCCTGGCCTGGGTTGGTAAGGATCTCTTGGCTTGGGTGTAATTAGAAAATTCATTTTTACCAGCACACCGTTGTGTAGGTGCTGTGTTGCAGTCTCACTTCACAGGGAATGTTTATTCCTGCTGGGATGTGACCCTGAGATGGAGCTCCTGGAGATGCCGATGCAATCACCCTCCTCTGCTCTCTTGCTCTTGTCTCCCTGTTTTCAACCTAACCAATTAGAAATCCTGGACCATGCAAAATTACAAAGCCTGGACCCATGAAAAGCATTTCTGATGGAGAGAGCACTGGGATGGTTTGGTGAGGAGCTTGAAGGCTCCTCAGAGAGTTTTGACTGGCCGTGTGGAGAGGCGACTTGTTAGGAAAGCCTGGACCATCTGAGTACTTCTCAGTTTTCCCATTAATCCATGAGTGTCAGGAAAGCATTTTACATGGCTTTGGCATGTTGTTTTTAATAGGAGAGCCTTGGAAAATGTGTTGCTGTGGGAAAAAAAAGGACCTGGCCAGCATCCCTCCTGTCTGACACACAGATAGTGTGGTGGGAAGCTGTGGCAGTGCTGCAGACTGGCCACAGGCTTTGGGCACTGGTTAGCTCAGCACAAACTGCAGAGGAATGGAAATGTCTGGTATTTCTGCCCTGTGAATGATGCAGAACAGGACAGGGCTGGAACAAAGCAGGGGCCAATCTGCCCATGTCTGACAGGAGGAGGAGGTTCCCACCAGCCCCATTTTCAGAGGCAGTGATGCAGCAAAGCAAGGACAGCGTGACCCCAGTGCTTGGGGTCTCCTGAGCTCTGCTCTGCAGGAGGAGAAGGAGGAGTGCCCATGCCTCCCCAAACCACTTTCTACCTGAGGCTCTGCTCTTTGAACCTGGGAAGATGTGCCACCATCCCCTGCAGTGTGGCACATTCAGGAGAGTCAGGATGGTGACACTGAGGCAGGGACAGGGACAGAGTGGGGCAGTGGCACACAAGGGTTCAGGCATCAATCATCATTTGCAGAATGAACTCAGCAACTTCGCAAAAAAAAAAAAAAAATTCAATTAAAAACTCAAAGTATGCTACAGCCCTCTGCCCATAACCCCATTGCAGTGTCTGTTTATTGACCTGGCTGGATCCTGGCTCCCAGGGCACAGCGCTGGGAGAAGGGCTGGCCCCAGGACGCGCAGCCAGGGCTGGCAATGTTTAATGGACAGGGATCCCCGCGCTGACGCGGGCACGACGCCGCTGCCAGGCCCTGCGAGTGGCAGGTGGGTCAATATTTGTGCTGGGACACACTCCTGGGCCAAACAGCCAGCTCAGCCATGGGGCTGAACAGCCAGAAAAGCCTGTCAAAAACCTGGGGAAGTGTATGAATTGAGTGTGATTTCATTAACTTGGCCATTAATTGGGTGAGCAGGCTGCAGGGCTGCTGCTGAGCGGGGCCTGCTCACTGTCTCACTGCTGGCATCAGGTCTGTCCAGCTGGGGGGTGACTCCTGAAAGGCTCCAGGGCTGCTTTCAAACCCTCAGCCGGGTTTCAAAAGCTCTGCTGTGTCTCTGTGTGCCCAGGTGGTCATCAGGGGTGAGTCTGTGTCCCCCAAAGCCACCCAAAATGAGGTGCTTTGTGCTGGGGCCTTCATCCACCCATGGTTGAGATTTGGTGCTTTTGCTCTGACTTCAAATCCACCCAAGGTTCCAGTAACCAAGCCACAAACCCACGTAGTTAATCAGAGTAAACCTGTGGTTTGTGTCACTGTGTGGTCTCTGGGATCACCATCTCCCCCAGCCCGTGGAGGAGCCAGGAGCAGCCTCCTCCCAGCCATGAGATGACCATGGAGCTGGGAGCAACGGGAGCCTGGCAGGAGGAGAAGGGACACAGAGGCACCACAGCTCTCTCTGCTCTCACGTGTTTAAATCACTCTCCTAAAACTTGCATCACCCTTTTGTGTATCTCACCTAATTTCCCAGGAAGGTGGCATTTGAAAATCAGGACCC
This sequence comes from Brachypodius melanocephalos, assembly GCA_013398615.1. Classification (NCBI taxonomy): domain Eukaryota; kingdom Metazoa; phylum Chordata; class Aves; order Passeriformes; family Pycnonotidae; genus Brachypodius; species Brachypodius melanocephalos. The sequence goes on along the minus strand of VZSR01002145.1, from coordinate 6,935,415 downwards.
AAAGTGGAGGTGTGGGCTCGGGGTGGGTGGGAAGATGCTGGCACCCCAAGTCTGGGAGGAGGTGATCAGTGATGTTTGGCTGTCTCTGAGATGGTTGCTGGTGTTTTGGGGAACAAGAGCAGAAAGGGGTTCATTTTCCACAAAGCTTGTGGCAGAGCCTGGAGGTGCAAACTCCCATCCCTGGTGCAGCTGCCCAGGAGCTGTGCAGGCACGGTTTGCTTTGCAGTCTCCAGGGCACTGTGCCTTGGCTCAGCACTGTCCTCTGTCTAAACCTGTCTCTAATTCCTGGGAGACCTGGCTGGGGGTCCCAGGGCCTGTGCCAGTTGCCAGTGGGTGCCTGTTGGCTGGGGCTGCTTCCAGTGCAGGAGGAAAACGATGCTGCTCCGTGGGTTGATTGATGGAATAGTGACTGATGATTACAGCTCTTACAATTCCAGACAGCAATCCTGCCCTGTCTGCCTGTCAATGAGTTCTTTTAAAGGCACTACAGAAAATACAGACTAGGGGAGATGAATCCTTCACACCTGTCCTCCCCACAAGCCCACAGCTGCTGCCATGTGCTGCTGCATGGATGGTGCATCCACAAGTGCCCTTTGCTTCCTACAAATGCACACCAGCAGCATCCAGCTGTGTGATACAGCACCAGGCCAGGGCAGGATCCACGGGACACGAGAGGAAGAGAGGTGCTGGAACCCTTTGGGAGAAGGGTGCACTCTTTGTAGTTGCATTTTCCTTCCAGCCTCTCTGGTGCATTAAAACCCCAAATCACTGGTGTGGCATTAAAAGGTTCAGGGCAGTTTAGGTGGAAGCCCTGGCGTGCTGCTGGCTGTGTTCTCCTGGCTGGATGCTGGAGCTGCTGGGCAGCCCCTCTGTGAGCCTGACTTGTCAGCAGCTCCCAGCTGAGCTGCAGCATTCCCACCTCCTTCTATTGCTCCTGATATTATTCATATTATTTTTGTGATGGAAACTTTGGTTCTGCTCTTAACTGCTTAAGACACAGCTATTTCCTCTGGATTGTTTCCACTGCCCACTTCTCAGCCTGGAAATCTGCCAGAACATGGACAGGCTCAGAGAGCTGGGCTCCTCAGCCTGGAGGGGAGAAAGCTTCAGGAAGACCCCAGAGCCCCTTCCAGTGCCTAAAGGGGCTCCAAGGGAGCTGAGAGGGACTGGGGACAAGGGCCTGGAGCAACAGGACAAGGGGGAATGGCCTCACACTGAAGGAGGGGAGATTTAGATTAGCTATGAGGAGGAAATTGTTCCCAGTGAGGGTGGGCAGGGCCTGGCACAGGGTGCCCAGAGCAGCTGTGGCTGCCCCTGGATCCCTGGCAGTGCCCAAGGGCAGGTTGGAGAGGGCTTGGAGCATCCTGGGACAGTGGAAGGTGTCCCTGCCATGGCAGAGGGGTGGGATGAGAGGAGTTTTAATGTCCCTTCCAAGCCAGATCACTCTGTGATCCTCTGATCACACCCAAACCCTGCAAGCACCTCTGCAGGCTCTGGCTGCCCCCATGCCTGGCCAGTCACGCAAGCTGGGAGCAGCAGGAAATTTGATATAACTTCTGGTTTCTGTGGGTTATGTAGCACCTTTTTTAAAAAGGCATGGAAAAATAAAGAGCCTGGAATGTTTTGGGTGTTTTTTTTTTTTTTTATTTCCCTTTTCCCTTTTTTAATAAGAAGGACTCTATTGTGAGAGTAATAATTGTTTTGTAGCCATGAGCATTTGAAAACAAACAGGCCCATATCAGGCAAACCCATCGGTGGCTGGGGTGGGTGCTTTCAGCTTTTTTAATAAATGGGTCTGGTTGGTGTTTCAGGAGTCCATTTTCTGAAGAGGCCAGGAGATTTTGGCTGGCTGGAAAGCTGATGGCATTGGTGTAAAAACAGATGATGGGTGCTTAGCCTTCAGAGGTTCCTTTGATGTTGTCTCAGACTGGGTGCATCACCACAGCTTCTGGGCCTGTCACCTCTTGGGGGGGTTGTTACCAAAGGAAATAGGATGTGGTTTTGCTTTCTTTCTTGAGTTTACACCCATTGCCAGAGGAGCCCAGTGCCTGCAGAGGACCTGGGACGCCTCTAATGCAGCACTTCAGCTCATTATTTTCTTCAAAACCTTTCAGGGGTGCTGATGGGCCTTCATAATGGGCCCTGGGAAAGGATCTGAGGGCATCAGCCCAATAAACAGGATATCTGCAAATAGCTGGGAAGTCACAAGGAGGTTGGTTTGGGCTCAGAATTACTCACACAGGAGATGTATGCTTTGAACCTGCTCATTTGCCTAAACCTGTAAAACAGGGAGGTGAGAAAACCAAACCCTCTGGGGTGTCCTGGTGCTGAACATGCTGGGAGTGTGCTCACCTGGACATGCCCTTTATTATTTGGCTTGGCCCTGAGCTCAAACCTGGGGACACCTTCTGTGTGGGGGAGGCTCACACCTGCCAGCGTGGCTGCACTGACTGTCCTTGTATGATTAACAATAATTAACAATGATAGCAAATTAACCTCTGTTTGTTGCCAGAGGAAACGTGGAAGGCAGAGAAGTGGGTGGTAACTGGAGCTGTTGCATCCCTGGTGCTGAGTGATGCCTGCTGATTTCTCCAGCATCTGTTGCTTCCCTCTCCTGGGGAACAACTCAAACAACCAGAGGAAAATAAATAGAGAAAAAACAATTATTTTGAGGCAGGTTGGAGCAGGACAGTTTTCCCTGCACCTGCTTTCTGGAGGCACTCAGCAAGTTCATGGAGCTGAGGAGAGCAGCACTTCTCTGCAGCCACATTAAATCCTGGCTTCTCCCTGCAGCCAGGGAAATGGATTTGCCAAACCAGTTTTATTTATTTATTTACTTATTTCTTATGTTGCTTTTTGGCTTCAGTGTGGGTGATAAATAATGAGAAGCAGAAATTAGCATCTCTGAACTGTTTCCTTGGCTGGGGTCAGGCCCTGCTCTTGTCCCCAGGGGATGCTGCCCTCAAAGGTGGGCTATGCTGGGAGGGGACAAGAGGGGACTGAGAGAGCTTGGGGAGAGGGGAATTTTAATTTTATTTCAGAGTTTGAGGGATTTGTCTCATGACAGCAGCAAAAGAGAAACTGGAATGATTTTGAAAGGCAAAAATCACTAAAAGCAGAGTGTGGGGGACTTTTATGGCTCCCTGGGGTTTTATTACTGAGCTGAGATGTGATCCCAGTAAGGCACAAGGCTGGTGGCTGAGAGCTGGCTGGGAAGGGGTGGCAGGGACAGCGGCTCAGATCCTGCCCTGCAGAGTGGAAACCTTGACCCAGCTCCTTCTCTGCTCCAAGAAAAACACAGGCACCTTCCTAAGAACAGGGTCAGCATCTCTCCTTTCCTAGGGCAGGAAAGAGCTGGAGGAGGTGAACATGAAAAAGGCAGAGGAGAGCTGGAAGGATCTGGGGACAGCCAGGAGCAGTGGGATGGGCCTGAGCCTTATGGCAGCAGGGCTGTAACTGGGACAGTACCAGCTGGTGGGTTTCCAGGCTGGGCACGAGGGTTGTACCAAAGATTTGCTGCCTAATGCTCTGTTTCCATCTCTCCTCCTGGCAGATGTTCATCATGGAGAAGGTGGAGGGCAGCCAGTGCAGCCTGCACGAGTTCAGCATCACCGGCTCCACCTACGCCCCCGAGGGACAGATGTGAGTGAGGGTCCCCTCCCCTTCACAGGGACACGGGGTGGCCCTGGGCTGGCAGCACAGCTGGGGGAGGACAGGAGGGTCGGGTTCATGACCACCCCATGAGCTGGGGAGAAAGGAGGGGTTTCCATGGTGGTTTGCGGTGCTGTCCATGGGGATACCTGCTGGGCGCTGTCTTTGGCCACGCTGGGCTTGCAGGTGTTGTGTGATGGACTCTGCTGTTCATGGGGACCAGGGCAGTTGTTTCACTGTCCCTCACAGCTAGCCCCACTTGGTTTGGGTGGTGCTCACCCTGCCTCTGCCTTCCCTCTGCTCAGCAAAGGGGCTTCCATGCCCTTGGCTCTGCCTTTTTTGGCAATCCCAGTCAAACAAGCCCACCTGTGAACCAGAGGAGATGACAAATGTAGCAGTGGTGATGAATGAGGCTTTTTGCAGTAGATGATGACTGTCCATATTTCTGGAGCCTGCACAGTTTGGGCGTTGACTGGTGACTGCTGCCCCTGCCCCAAGCAGAATGCAGGGAGGGCAGCTTGTCCAGGAGCCACCAGCAGTGGTCAAGGGGACTTGCAAATGGCTGGAACCCCACAGGGAAAGTGCTCCCTGAGCCCTGTGTGCACAGCAGGGATGGCTCCCATGGCTGGTGTGCCCAGGGCAGATCCTGCTGGTGGCAGGGAGAGTCTCAGGGCAGACATGGGCTTTGCAGAGCTGCAACCAAGGGCACGGAGTGGAAGCTGGCGGCTTTTCCCTGAAGCATTATCACAAACGTGGGTTTTCTGCTGTTGTATTTATTTATTCCTGTTCCTTTGGAAGGAGGGGGTGGCCCCCAGTGTGGCAAAGTCTGGGAAGAAGGCAGATGAGAAGCTCAGCTGGTGGTGGGAGCACTCTCTGCTCCCCTTGGCTTTGCTCAGTGATCCCAGACACATTTGTCACCATGGTCCCTTCTGCTCATCCGTGGAGCAGCTGTAACTCATCTCAGCCACAGACTTAATTTCATGAATATTCATAGAGCCAATTTGATCCTTGGCTAGGAATCTCCATTAAAAACTTAGCCAAGTCATAAGGTGGTGTCAATCAGTGCATTTCAATTAAAATTGAGGAGGACTGGGGGGCTGAACCTGTGCCTGCCAGCCTCTGAAGCTCAGTGTCCCCTATCCTCTGGGGACTGCATCCAGGGCCACTGTGTTGGTCTGCAACAATTTGTGTTGCTCTTGAGTTTTGCTTTAGCCCAGTGCCTGCATTGGGAATGGAGAGGGATGTGAGGGCTTGCTGAGGTGTCACAGAGAGAACCCCCTGTCCCCCAGGGCTGGTGGGACTGAAATGTTTGTTTGCTTTAACCTGGCCTTGGCAGGGGGATCCTTCACGCTGGGCCTTGGGTTTGCTCACACAGCACCCAGCCAGCAGCACCTTTGCTGATATTTTTCCCAGCACATGGGGCTCACCTGGCTCCATGCAGGGACTGGTAACAAGGGGGCTGTAACCTCCCATCCCCTCCCATCCCTTCCCAGCAATATCCAGGGCATCACACGCTGCAAAAGCCATGCTTGGTGTGTCTGCAGCTCCCTCCTCCACCCACTGTCCCTTCCTGTGAGTTCAGGGCCAGGCAGCATCTCTGGGCAGGAGCAGTGGATCTCCCTTCCCACTCACAGCCCAGTGTGGCTTCATCTCCCTCAGCAAACAGATTTTTCAGATTTTCTTGGCTGCTCCGTGTTTTCCGCTCCCGAGCTGTAACAAGGGCTCCAAAATGTTCTTTCCATTGGGAACCAACAGTGGAATAAGCTGATCCTAGTAAATGCCTGACAAATTATTTTTCCAGCCAGCAGATGACCGGCTGGGTTTATACAGCTCTAACCTGCAGTTACCTCTGCTGGAACCAGGATCATTTTCCATTTCCTTCCAAACCACTGCTACCATTCCTACCACCAGGCGAGGAGGAGCATCTGGCTTAGCCTGGAGTGTTCAGGGCTGCTCCTTTCTGTAGCAAAGAGCTGCTATTTAGGAAGCAAAGATCACAGTTCACCACTTGCTTGGAAGCAGTCACAGCAGTGCAGCTGTTAAAGCTCTCTGCTGCTCCTAAATGCTCCCTTGGGTTCCCTGTGGAGTGTGAAGCAGCACCACAGGGAGGAGAAGGGACTTGCTGTTGGTTCCACAGCTCCTCTGGATTCAAAGCAAATGGAAACCCCTGAGGGGGTGGATGTTAACATGAATTTCTTTGCCCCTTTTCCGGGCCATCACCATCATCATCAGCCTGTGAGCAGCCCCTGCTTACTCCTTTAAACTCCTCTATAGCCCCCCTTTATTCTGGGCCACTTCCAGAATTTATTTGCCTCCTGTGATATTTTATTTGCAATTTAGTCCTGCCCCATTTAACAAAGCACAAAATGGGAATCCAAGGATTTATCGCCAGCACTGGGCTTTTGCTTCCACTTCTACAAGAGTGATATGTAGGCTATATACGCCCCTAGAAGGGACCTTTAGGGTGATCTGGCTGTGTCTGAAGGTGTGAGCTGTGTGTTGGGGTTGTTTTCTGCCCGCAGCCTGAAGGATGAGCAGCCGGTGCAGTGCGGGCAGTACGACGGGCTGGTGGAGCTGGCCACCATCTGTGCCCTCTGCAATGACTCCTCGCTGGACTACAATGAGGTGTGGGGGCACCAGGGCCTGGGCAGGGTGGGGGGATGCTCCTGCTGTGCTTCAGGGCAAAGCCAGTAGAGTTTGTCTCTTGGGATCCCCTTCCTTCAGCTCATCCCAAGGGGATGCTCTGGTGTGGTGGGTGGCAGCACCCTTGGGGGCAGCAGCAGCACATGGAGGATGTGCTCTAAAGCTTAAGCTCTTTTTTTTTCTGCCCTCTAGTCCAAAAAAGTCTATGAGAAGGTGGGGGAAGCCACTGAAACAGCCCTGACGTGCCTGGTGGAGAAGATGAACGTCTTCAACACGGACCTCAGCAAACTCTCCAAGGTGGAGAGAGCCAATGCCTGCAATTCAGTGAGTGGACAAAAGCCCCTGGGAGCTACAGCACTGGGGGACAAGAGGGAGAGGAGGGATTTAGGATGTCTGATGTTTGGGCAATAAACACTTGCAATGATCTAAGGGACTGATTTGCCACAAGGACGTGATTTCCAGGCTCTCATGGTGAGCTATTTTTGGAGCAATGGCCCTGGGGGGCTGATACCAGGGCCTTGAGGACCAATCTACATGGAGCTTTGGAGCAGGTGATTCCTGAGGCTCCAACTCAATCCAGTCCCTGCTCAGGCAGGAGAGACCCACTGAGTGATAGCCCAAGCTCTGGCTGCAGATGAGGAAGTTTGGAGTTGTCTTTAGGTGCCCAGTTTGCACTGAGCAGCCACCCTCCAGCATGAACCAAACCCTATTCCCCAGAGCCTTGCCTGCCCCAGTGACACTTGCTCCTTGGAAACATCTATTTTTGACATGAAAATATCTCGTGCTGACTATTCCCCTACTCCAGTGTCTCCCTGTCCTCCTGGGTGAAAATACACTTTATTTTGGGTCTGTATCTCCTCCACTTTAGATCTTATAATGTCTTTACTTGCTCAAAGGGCTCTCTGTTCCACCATTTTTTCCCCTGATAGGTCTGTGCAGGCTGTAATAAATCTCCTGACTCCTTTCTGATAGGGAAAACTTGTAAGCTTTTATCCCTGTCCCATTCTTCCTGGCTCCTGTGGCTGCCTTTCTCCTCCCATCCCAGGGGCTCAGCAGGGTTGTCAGCCAAGGCAGAGGGCACCGATGTCCCTGGCACGTCCTGGCTCAGCCCAGTGCTGTTCCTGCAGGTGATCAAGCAGCTGATGAGGAAGGAGTGCACCCTGGAGTTCTCCCGGGACCGCAAGTCCATGTCCGTGTACTGCACTCCCACCACGCCTGGCAACAACTCCACGGGCAGCAAGATGTTTGTCAAGGTAGGGGCAAAGCTCCTGCAGGGTCCGGCTCCCCCCTTGAGATGGGCCAAATCACAGGGCAGTGATGATGCTCTGCAGTTCCTCTCGCACTCTGTGCCCTTGGGGATCCAGGATCCAGCAGGTAGGCTGGTGGGGTCAGGGAGGAGGTGAGTCTTTGCCATGTTGATTAGGGAAAAAAGGGGCTGAAGTGATTTAGAGGGAGTAAGAGGTGGCTGAGTGTGCTGGTGCTGGGGCAAAGAAGAGCTGCCCTCGTGCAGAATTTGGGCTTTATTAAAGGCTTGGACCCTCCAGATGCCAGTAATGCCCAAAGGATGATGTCCAGTTTCCCACTGTAACCAGAAATAAAATAGTGTTTCATAGGGCATTTGCTTCCCAAGAGAAGAGATGCAGTGGAATTTGTCCCTGCTGACTCTGAGAAGATTTGGATATTGTTGTTCCCACTGGGAGATGATCTGGGTGGGTGAACTCTGCCCTCCCGGTCAGGCTGGCACCCTCTGAAGCTTTTGGATCTGTGACCCTGGGCGAGCTTTTTGAGAGATGCAATAGGATTGCAAGTTTTAAATTAAAGAGCAATGTCAGGGTCCTTTGTAAGGTCAGACAGGCTGGGATGAGATGCTGGGATGCTAAGGGAAACTTTTTCCTGAATTGCAAAGCATCACAAACATCCGCTGAGTATCCCACGTTTTTTTCCGCACAGATTTACACCCCTCACCCCCTGAAGGTCGGAGCAGGGGTCTGTGGGGTGGGGGTATCTCGAGTGGATGTGCAGGTTTTGTAGGAATCAGCTGGCTCTCCAGCAGACCCTGCTCTTGGTGACCTGCTGGGGGTTCGCGCTCCGGAATGTGTGATCCCGGCGCGCTCGGTCGGAGGCTGCCATCTAGTGCCACAGGGCCGGGATGTGTGCTGGAATTCGGGGAATTTGGGGGAGATTTCCTCTGCCTTTGCTCAAACTCGGCGGTTCCCCTCCCTCTGGCACTTCCCCTCGGGCTCGTCTCCCTGCCCTGAGCGCTCCTCTCCTCCGCAGGGTGCCCCGGAGAGCGTCATCGAGCGCTGCACCCACGTCCGGGTGGGCACCGCCAAGGTCCCGCTGACGGCCCCGGTGCGGGACAAGATCCTGGGCAGGATCCGGGACTGGGGCATGGGCATCGACACCCTGCGCTGCCTGGCCCTGGCCACGCACGACTCGCCCGTGCGCAGGGAGAGCATGCAGCTGCACGACTCGGCCGCCTTCGTCCACTACGAGGTACGGCACTGCAGCTTTCTGCCTTATTCCCAAAGCTTCCCCACATACTCCCAGCTGTCCCAGCAGTATTTTCCCTCTGGTTTCTCTGTGGCTTGTCTCCTCTGCAAACCTCAGGGGCCCATCTGAAGGGTAAGGAGCCCCATCTCATTGAGCGTGTTTTGCTGTGGAGTGACTGCTGAGAGGGCTTTGGAGATCATTTGTGAGGGATGAGGAGGAGGGGAGCAAAGAGAAAGCATGGGGAGGAGCAGAGGGGAATGGGAGCATCCTGTTGCCCGGGGGCAGTTGGTAGGAAACCTCCTTAAAGTTTCTCCCGAGGGGAAATCCTTGTGAAGCCCAGGGTGGTTTCACAGGGTGGTTTCACAGCATCCTGTTGCCCTGGGGCGGCTGGTTGGAAACCTCTTGAAAGTTTCGTCTCAGGGGAAATCCCATGAAGCACAGCAAGGGGGGTAGTGAATGCCTCCCAAGGGGTTAATGTGGCTCTGGGGTGTGTTCCTCCCACCCAGAACAACCTGACCTTCGTGGGCTGCGTGGGGATGCTGGACCCTCCCCGCAAAGAGGTCACCTCCTCCATCGAGATGTGCCGCAAGGCCGGCATCCGCGTCATCATGATCACCGGTGACAACAAGGGCACGGCGGTGGCCATCTGCCGCCGGATCAGCATCTTCTCAGAGACCGAGGACGTGTCTGGCAAGGCCTACACGGGCCGGGAGTTTGATGAGCTGTCCCCCGAGGCGCAGCGCCAGGCGTGCCGCGAGGCGCGGTGCTTCGCCCGCGTGGAGCCGACGCACAAGTCCCGCATCGTCGAGTACCTCCAGTCCTTCAACGAGATCACGGCCATGGTGAGCCCTCGGGGACACCCTGCCATGCCCCTGTCACCTCCTCCTCACCCTGCTCAGTCCCCTGCACGCTGACCCACGGCTTTGTGCAGACAGGTGATGGCGTCAATGACGCTCCGGCGCTGAAGAAGGCGGAGATCGGCATCGCCATGGGGTCGGGCACGGCCGTGGCCAAGTCGGCTGCTGAGATGGTGCTCTCTGATGACAACTTCTCCACCATCGTGTCGGCCGTGGAGGAGGGCAGGGCCATCTACAACAACATGAAGCAGTTCATCCGCTATCTCATCTCCTCCAACGTCGGGGAGGTCGTTTGGTGAGAGCCTCCCACACCGGGCACCGTGCTGTGGGAGCAGCAGTGGGGGCACACATCCCCTGGGACAGTCAGCAGCATGTAGTGCCCACATTGGTAATCCCAGGCACCACATCTCATTCCCCAAGGGCAGGGAGATTTTATTTTTCTGCAGTTTTACAATCCTGCCATCCTGCAGGGCTTGTTCTGTTAAAGTATTGCCTGTTTAAGCCCATGTGAGTGCCTGATCTGGGTGCAGATATTTGTGCACAGGCTGCTGTCACCCAGTCCCAGCTATCCCTGCCCCTGCCCATCCCTCCCTGTCCTCAGCAACATCAGCACAACCTTGGGATCACTTGGGCATCCTTTGCCCTTGCATTTCCGCATGGGTCTTTGTGCTGGGAATGGGAACCTTTGTGGCTGTGGGCCACAAAAATTTGTCAATAATTCAGTTACAACAGCAAAGCAAATTTTAATAGCAACAGAAACAAATTTTAGCTCCAAATTCAGTGCTGGGCTTCGGGTTCCTTATCAGGGGCTGTGGGTTCATCTGCAGGACTTTGGGTGAATGTTCAGTTCAGGGCTTTGGATCCAGATGCTCTCTCCCTCTTGCATGACACAGAACCTTGGCTGCCCGGAGCTTGTCTAATTTCATATCTCTTGTTTTTTTCCCTGCAGCATCTTCCTGACAGCCATCCTGGGCTTGCCTGAGGCCCTCATCCCTGTGCAGCTGCTGTGGGTGAACCTGGTGACGGATGGGCTGCCGGCCACGGCGCTGGGCTTCAACCCCCCCGACCTGGACATCATGGACAAGCAGCCCCGCAACCCCAAGGAGCCCCTCATCAGTGGCTGGCTCTTCTTCCGCTACCTGGCTGTTGGAGGTGGGTACTGACAGTGCAGGTGGGCACTGTTGGGATGTTGGAACCTTGGTCACTGAGGATTTTAGACTTTCTGTGCTGACTCCTAAGAAAATACTGCGTTTGACTTGAGGCCGTGGAGAAGGCTTCTGAAACTGAATGATAGAATTGGGATTATGGGTGTGTAGTTTGCATAGAAGTGTGTAGTATCACATGGTGGAAAACTAAGTTTTATATATATATATATAAAGCAATATGGAGGTTTTAGGGCATAGGCTAAGTCCTTCTTTTTTACTTTTTTCTCCATGGGTCTAGGTGGTATTTTGGAATTGGATAGAAAAATCCTCATTGCGGGCCACGGATGGTTGGTTATTAGGTTAAAAGTAAAAACAATTTAGGTGTTATTTTTTTATTGGACGGTTTATCCCTAAAATGCCTTGTAGAGACAGAGATAGGAGCCTGGGTGTCGTGGGGGCTGGGGTAAGGGTGTCTCTCTCTCACAGTGTACGTGGGCCTGGCCACAGTGGGTGCAGCGACCTGGTGGTTCCTGTACGACGCCGAGGGACCACAGGTCTCCTTCCATCAGCTGGTGAGTCAGGAGGGGAGCAGGCTGGCAGCTGGAGCAGGTGGGTGGGGGTGTGAAATCACGTGTTGGGAATCTTTCATCTGCCTTTCCTCTGTGTTGGTTGTAGCATCCCCAAATTCCTAGAGGAGAAGACACGAATTTAAAACAAAAGCAAATTCTCTCCCTCAGGCTGTCTCCAGCCTTGCTTCTGCCAGCTACCAGCATGGTAGTGAAAATTTCAGATTCAGAAAGATTCAGAGAAGCTGCAAGTAGTTTCTGTGCCTCATCCCATATTGGAAGGGATCTGTCCTCACATTACATTACTGTAGCTAATGTGAAAACTATAGAGTAGGGGAAAAGCAGGTTCTATCACATCCCACTGGCATATGCAAGATGGATTTTTGATGGAGACATGTGCTCAAACTCCTTCCTAACTGCACCTGAGAGCCTCAAAGCCACTGTCCAACCATACGCCTCAAGCCCAACCCCAGCAGAAACTGGGTCACTGTGGGCAGTTTATTGGTTGCCCTGAACTGTGGGATATTTAACAGCAACCCAGTTCATCACCTCCCCCCCAACCAGTCGACTCTTCCTCCTCTCTCCTGCCTGGCCTGCTGCTCTGCCATGTATTTACCAGCAGTTTCCTGTGCTGACAGAGGAACTTCATGAGGTGCACCGAGGACAACCCCATCTTCGAAGGAATTGACTGTGAGATCTTTGAGTCGCGATACCCGACGACGATGGCTCTGTCCGTGCTGGTGACAATCGAAATGTGCAATGCTCTGAACAGGTACGGTGGCCACGGGGCTCCTCTCTTTGCTCTGTGCATGGCTGATTTTGTGCAGGGTCTCTTTGAGCGTGTGTGGGTGGGCTAAGGGCTTTGCTTTGGCTCAGCAGAGCATCCTCACAGGGGACCACTGGGTTTTCCATAGAGAAACTCCTCCAAGGCATTGTGCTGTGGCCGAGAGCAGTGAAGGAAGGACTGGATCTGCATTCCTTAGTGATTTAGTCATTAATGATCAGCCCTAATCCATATATTGCTGGTTGTATTGGACATCCACATCCAGTTTGCAGCAAAGCCTGAAGATGAAGAGACTGGAAAAGAAAGGATATAGCATATGGCCTTGCACGCTGGAGGGAGATGAAATTCCCAGCATGGGCAGATGCAGGGAGGTTTCTGGGGCTAACGTTGTCCCCTCACTTTCACAGTGTCTCTGAGAACCAGTCGTTGCTGCGGATGCCACCGTGGCTCAACATCTGGCTGCTGGGGGCCATCATCATGTCCATGGCTCTGCACTTCCTCATCCTCTATGTCAAGCCCATGCCTGTGAGTGCCCTCTGTCACCTCCCCATGCCTTCTGTAGACAAGGACATCCCTGGAGCAATCTTTGGGTCTGGAAACTTCTGGGATGTTTGTTCCCAGCAGGTGCCCTCAGAACCAGGTCCCATGACTCAACCCGGCGTGGAAAATAGGAGTCATTCTGCCCCATGAGCCAGAAGCTCTCCTTATGGGCAATGCAAAGGTTCTAGATATCTCCAGAAGGTGGTTCAGCCCTTTAGGAGTTGTCTCCTTCCTTTGCAAGTTTGGGGATGCCTCTGTTGATACCCAAAGGTGCTTCAGATGAAGTGTGTTTCTGTACCCAGGAGGTTGCATTGTCCCTTGTCACCTGCTAAGCACCCATGGGCACATAAACACACAGTCCTACCTAGTGCCTCACTTGCCCCATTTGCAGGAGAGGTGAAGAACATTTTTTTTTACTCATCTTGGCCAAGAGCCACCTTGGGTCATGACAGACTGAAGAAATCCTCCTGTTTGGGCTGTCTGGATCCTCCCTCTTTATACCTGGGATGACCCTTTCTCAACCTTTGCCATACAAAACAATGTCATCCTTAAAACAACGAAATATCCCACTTGCTTCCCTGCTGACATGTCCAATCCTTTCCACCCTGCAGCTCATCTTCCAGGTGACCCCCCTGAGCTGGCCACAGTGGGTGGTTGTGATGAAGATCTCCCTGCCTGTGATCCTGCTGGATGAAGGACTCAAGTACCTTTCCCGCAACCACCTGGATGGTGAGTGTGGTCTGCACCACTCTGGGTTAGGGTGGCTCCCTGGCACTGTGCTTGGGGTTCCTGGTGGCTTTGTGGACCCCTCACTCACCTCCTCTGCTCGTGTGATGTCTGCACCTGCATGTTCACCCACCTTTGCTGTGCAAAGAGGCTTTTTCTCCTACTCCCTTCCTTCCTGGTGCCATGCCTGGCAGAGCAGTTGGTAATTACATCTGCTGGAAATGCTCCCTTTGGACCTGGAGCATCAGATAAATCTGCCACAGGTTATTAATTCAACTCCTCTCAAACCTCCCGGAAGTGGATCCCTTTGCTTACAAAGCAAAACAAATCAAACACTGATTTGTAACAGGAACCCTTTCTTTTTTCATCTCAGATTTCCACCCTGCTCTGTCCATACTTATTTTGTGTTGGCAGCCTCTGTGCTAAGATCAGTTGAGAGCTGAACACTTTATAAACTGGTTTTAATGGGGTTGCCCTTGGCCAGCACCTCTCAGGATGCAGCCCTTGGCACAAGCAGAGGAGAAGCAGCTCCTGTGACACTGGAGCAGCAGTTGCTGTGTGCTCCTGGGCTCCGTGCTGTAAATCACAGCATGTCCTTGGGCAGCCCTCCAAAGAAATGATTTCATCTTTTCTTTCATTTCTTGCACAAGATGTTGCTGTGGGGGATATCTCAGCCCTGAGTTAAGCCCGTGGGTTTTCCTGGTGGTGGCTGCAGGCCCAGGGCTGCCTGAGCAATGCTGTGCCTGCCACAGGGGTGGTCCCGCTCCAGATAACAGAATTACTCATTTTGGGGGGTGGGCTTGCCCTGACAGTGATAGCAGGGAGAAGAAGGGCAAGAAAGGCACTGTCCTTGCTCAGGGAAGCTCTGGGGGCAGATGAACAATCTTGAGTGTGAGGACTGGATGTCCTTCCACACTATCACCTTGCTCAAACCATCTTTTCACCCCTCTTAGGCAATCTATGTCATAGCAAACCCCTCTTTTTCCCTTCACTGTGTAATAATGACCCAGAAAATCTGTGCAAAGCCACTCTTGCCTTTCCAGGCTGAAGGCAGGTCTGGCCAGCCCTGTCAGGGAGGGCTTTGGGGCATTGTAACAGCTGTGTTTGGTTTCTCATGGAGCAGAGCTTTGCAATTACCTGGAAATATGGGATGGGAAGGTATTGCAGGCAGGAAATGATCTCAAACAGGTCTCCGTCCCCATCAGTGTGTCCTGGTGTGCAGGTGATGCTCAGGTCAGCCTTTTTTCCTATGTTGAGCAGAAACTCAGCAATTGCTCATAGAAAGAGAGGTGCAGGGCTCCTGTTTTTGCAAACCAGATAGAAATTGTTTCTAGCCTGTTCTTACTGAATTGTTTCATCTCTCATCAGACACCCAGGTCTGTTTTATCCCATGATTCCAAACCTGTAGCAGCAATTCTACAGCACAGCACCAGGGCTGGGGTGTAGGAGAGCTGGTTAATGTTGCATCCCATGCATGCCCTGGGTCTTCACTTCACCATCTGTGGTCTGGGGCCGAGTCTGTCTTTCTCCCACACCTTGTATTTCTCTATAAAATCTCAGCACTGTAGGAGGAAGGGCTCTTCTTTGGCTCTGCCTGCACAGCTCCAAGCACAGTTTCTGGTAGGCACACGGTCCTTTCAAGTGCCATCACAGCAGCTCAGCAGCTCAGTTGTCTCCTCCCGTGGCATGGTCCCAATGTTTCAGGTCCTCTGAGCTTCCCTCATCCCCACAGTCACGATGCTGCTGATGCTCATGGGTTGCTCTGGATCCAGGGTTTCCCATGCAGCTCTTCTATCACGGCTGTGTGGCAAAATCACCACGCTTAAATCATCAGACTTGACAGAAGTAACTGAAACTCTTCATCTTCCTGATTCCTCTGGCCTTTGAAAAGCAAAGGGAAAAAAACCCTCCAAAAGCCACTTTTATATGTGGTCTTGTGATTTTTTTACCAGGCATTCTCAGGACAGTAAGACCCAAGATGAGCGAGGAGCACCAGGTGAATACCTGCAGGACTCCAGAGCAAGGGTTGGCTTCCTTACGTGTCTCATCCCTGAATGCTGGATCCCTGTGATTCCCTTGCTTGTGTGTGGTGGGGACCTGCTTGGAATGTGGCTGGGTGAACATGGCTTAGATACAGAACAGAGACACAATAATAGAGCCAAGGGACTCTGCCAGACAGGATCTCCTTTCCCACACTGTTCTCTGTGTTTTGCTTCAAAATAAGGCCTAACAAGCCTGTGAAGTAGCTGTTTGATAGAAGTTTTGGCCAGAGGCCAGGCCAGCACTTGGCCTCTGCACGACAGTGCTTGGGGAGGGTCTCCAGCATGGGAGCTTCCAAGGGATGGCCAAGGGTGTTCAGCTGAGGAATGCAAATGTATAGCTGCGAGTTCTGCTGATTCAGGTTTAGCATGGAAAAGTTTCTCCTTTGATGAGATTTAGATAAGTTGTGTTTCCATTATGCTGGATTTCCCTTGCCCTTGAAGTGGCAGGAAGCTGAGACTCTTCAGTTCTCACTGTGGTCTCAGTGCTTCGCATTCCTCTCCCCATCACTCTGCTCATGTCCAGCCTTTCATCTCACATGCTTTGCATATCTGGCTGCCTTCATTCCTCTCTGGCCCCTCTGAGGTTTCTGCTGTCTCACTTTTTTGGGGGTGATGTGAATGTGAGAATGAGAGAACGTGCATGGCTGAGGTTGGCTTTGTGTGAGCTGCAGATGATCTGGTCAGGAACAAGGAGATGTTCTCAGGGGTCTGTCACACTCTGGCAGGCTCACAAGGGCTCACCACCCTCAGGGATCTTTTGCTGTAGTATCTTTAATGTTTTCTATGCTCTATGCATTCCAAGTGTTTGTTCTCTCCAAGTCCTGTGGCCTGCAGGAGGAAGGTTTCCAGGCATCTGTGCCAAGGCCTTGCAGAACTCTCTTTGTCTCTTTTCTGAGTGGTTCTCAAGAAGTACCAAACCTAGGGAGGACACTGAGATAGCCCCAGTGCTCATATTCCTCTGTGCACCATCAGCCCACTGCTGAGGCCACTCTGCTCCCCTCCTGCACTGTCCCTGGACCTCCTCATGTTCACCATCTCAAAGCAAACCCCTCACAGGTGTTGGAATTGCTGCTGGAGTTGTTCTCAGCACGTTCAGCAGGCCCCGTCTGGGTGCTGGGCATCACCATTCCTCACCTGTGCTGTGGTAAAAGCAGGAGCAAAATCCCAAAGCAGATGTTTTCTGCAACACAACTACATGCCTGCCCAGACAGCAGCAGGGCCGCTGAAAATCAGGAGTTTGGAATTGATTTGGTATTTTTTGTGGCAGATTAGCATTCAGGCAGCTCTTTGTCCTTGTGCCCAGTGAGGACAGCAGCCCCAGGGGTCATTTTGCAGGAGGTGCAAGGTGGTGGCCACCCCACCCTGTTCCTGTCCCCACCAGGTCCCTGTTCCCTCTCCCATGGGCAGCACAGTGCCCTGCAGTCTCCTGCCACTGCAGCTGATGTGCATGCGAGGTTGTTCCCTTGGATGAACATCTTCACCACCGAGGGAGCTTTGGCCACTTCCCTGCAGAGCTGGCATCAGCTTTAGGCTTCAGCATCCTCCCAGAGGAGAGTGGCTGGCAGGGGTGGCAGTGCAGTGACAAGTGCATCACACTCCCTGCCAGGGGCACATGGAGCTCTGCATCTGAGACAGCCCAAAATTTGCAGGGACCAAAATCTCCGTGTCCCATCACAAAAACCCCTCCAGCATATAGCAAAAAGGAGCTGTTCACCCTCACTTCCCCCCATACACCTGCACCTGGGAATGAGGGAACCCCCCAAAACTCCCCCAGGAGCACAGGAGTGCTGCAGCTGCCCGTGCTCCCTGCAGAGGAGGCAGGCATCCCTCTCCCTGGCACGGCAGAGCCGGGAGCGAGCGCCTGCAGCCGTGGCCTGCCCTTGTAGGGTAATCTGTGCCTGGAGCTACCTTGGCTGGGTGCTGGCAGAGGAATGTGTCCCCATGGGCCAAGTATTCCCTGGAGCTGTGGGATGCTCTGCAGGAGAGCAGTGCTGCACCTTCCAGTGCTGGAATCTCCACACGGGATTTTACAGCTCTGCTGCCTTGCTTTTTGTTTTCATTTCTCCCTCTCTCCTGTTTTTTCACACGTGTCTGTGTGTCATGCTTTAGACATGGGAGAGCAGAGGGAAGCTGCCAGTGTTCCTGCCCTGGTATTGCAAAGGGATGGGGGGGACAATTTTCCTTTTGGTTTTCTCCTGGGGTCTGGGGTCTCAGCTGAAGCTCAGGGTGTGATGGGGGAGGTTTGCAGTTTTCAGAGCTACAAGGGCTGCAGCATTTCCCTTGGTGAAGGAAGTGATCTGGGCTGGCTGTGGGAGCCTGCATCCCTCCAGCAGCACCTCTTACCTGTTGAGGAAAGTCAGAAGAAGTAAGAAAAAACTTCCCCAAAAGCCTCAGCTGTCTGGGGGGAAGCAGACCTTGGAGGAGCTCACATTGTTCAGTTGCTGGTTTGCAAGTGCTGAAGGGCTGTGACACCCCTGGTGTGAGGCAGCATCCAGAGGGACTGTGACCATCCCATCATCCCTGAAAACAGGTGCTGCATCCCCTCCTGTCACCAGTGTAAGGGAAGGACAGACGGACACTGGCATACAGGGCCCTGCATATGTGGGAGCTGGACCTTTGGCTGCTTGCAGGCCCATGGAATCACCTGACTTTGCTCCATGCCAGGACTGTGTTACTTCAGAGACCTGAGAGCAACTTCCTGAAGAGCATCCACTGTGGTTAAACACTGCAGCCATGTCCCCTTCCTGTCCCTGCCTGCCACATGCCATGGCACCCTCCTCCCTGTTTGCACAACCATGGGGTGATGTGTTCAGGGGAAGAGCCATGGTTGGCAAATTACCACTGCTGTGTCACCCACTGGGGACTGTTCAGCTGCTGGAGGAGAGGGAAGAGATGCTGCTGCAATGGGGAGGAGATTAATTTTGATTATAGCAATGATATTTAACACAGTGCAGTTGCCAGCATCCCTGTTTTACACCAAAGCCCACAGTGTCATCCAGAGGGATGCTGCCATCACAGCAAACCATTTTATCCCAGGACACAAGAGCTGGGCTCTGCAGCCAGCACTGGAAAAAAAAAATTGGCAGAAGTTGCAAAAAAGCCTTTCCCCTCTCTCTTGCCTGTTATTTATTAATTCCCCTGAAAGCTTGTCGGCACCAGGGTTGGCAGCAGGCACGGGTAACCCCGGGCAGGACCCTTATTTATCAAGAGCACAGGAACAGCAGTCCCCAGTGAGATGTATTTCTTGATGTGTGCAGTGATGAAAGATAGAGAAATGCAGTCAAAAGATTCATGATAAGGGATTTTTTACACTCTCCTTAGCAAGTGCCGCTTCTGGGTGGTTTTTTTTAAGGAAAAAAAATCTTTTCTGGGCAGACCAAGCTACCCCAGGCTGGAGGGCAGCTGCTGCCTCAGGGATCAGGGACACTCCTGTCAGCTGCTTGAAAACTGGGGAATCTAGTTGCTGTAAGTCAAGTTCTGGCAGGGGTTTTGAGGCTGTTCACATGGAGTTCAAGCTTCACTTTCCTACAGGCCATGTGCTGCCTGCTACCTTCCATGTCCGGCCCCATCCCCCTGAAAGGAGGGAGAAGGTGGAAGGGCAGCCCTGGGACAGTGGCTGTGATGAGTAGGTTGGTCCTTGCTCATTGTTTTGGAGGTATTTATGGGTGCAGGTACGTGGGTATTGTGTGTAAGTGGTGTCAGCCCATGGAGCAGTGTCCGTGCCTCTGGCTGCAGCAGGGCTGGGGCTCTGGGGTGGGTGGGAGGATGCAGTGAGCTTCCTCCTCTCTGAGCCACTGCTTTTCCCTGCATAATGCCTCATTAGGAGCAGCAAGGAGGGATCCTGCCCACTCACTTTCCCACATGGCTCCACATCATCCCTTTTCCTAACTCTTGCAGAAACCTTCCTCACTCAGGGACCGGCATCCTCCTCCTCCTCACACAGCCTGAGCTGCCACAGCTGCAGCTCTGTGCAGACGGGATCCCTTGTAAAAGCAGACGGTGATCCAGGGACGAGATCTTTGGAGGACAGGGTTGCTCTTGGGACACGTGGTTTATTGCAAGGCCGAGGGTGGAAGGACCCCTGCTCCCAGCTGCCAGTGTCCAGCTGAGAGGGTCATCAAGAAGGAGGGCTTGTCCCCGGAGCAATGTCCCAAGAGGCCAACCCCCTGTTTCTTTACAGTTTTATCTCTTTCTCTGTTGAATATTCTAACTTACAGGAACGAACCGGTACGGGACACAAATCCTACTATATTTGCATACAGCCTATAGGAACTACTAAATTACCATAGGGGCTACATTCTAAACCTTAAAAGATAATCTCTAAGCTACCCTGTTCCTGCCATGCTGGCAGGAGCCCCTTCCCCCTAGATTCTTTGGCATTCCTTTGTTTGCCAGGGTTGTTGCTCAATATCCTGTCTTTTGGGCGGCCTGCTCACATCTCAAAACTCACTTCTATCTCTATTTCATTCTTAATATTTTCAGAATCTCCTGCCAAGCAATCATATCTATA
>VZSR01002145.1:6886923-6915358 GCA_013398615.1 Brachypodius melanocephalos | reverse complement strand
AGCAAAACACCACCTGGAGAAAGATTGCTTTGAGAAAGGATAGTTGTTTCTCAAGATTGTTTTGAGAAGAAGCTTTCTTGAGAAATTTTTCCTTGGGAAAAAGTTAGCAGCTGCTAGCAGGCTAAAATCTCTCAGACCCAGAAATATCAGGCCCACAGATCTCAGGTTCCTTCTGAGATCGACCCGGGAGCAACCACTCCTGGTAAAAAAAACCATGGACCTGCTTTGCTTTGGAACCCTCACCAACACTTTTCCTTCTCTTTTTTGCCTTTCATTTCAGAAGAGGACAAGAAATGAGTGACACGAGGGCGGCACTCCGAGCTAGAGGATCCCTAACTTGTACCTGGGACTGAAGTCTTGCATGCGTGACCATCGCTAAAGCCAGCAGGACATGCATGTGTCCGACTACCAGACAAATGCGGGTGAATCGTCGAAAAGAAAAAAAAAAAAATACTGATTTTGTTTCGTTCTGTAGCTTTCTTTTTCCTGTACATATGAGTGCAATTACTGGACAGCTGGTGTAGAGTTTGGGGATGGAGCTGTGTGGGTCTGGATCGTTGTAACGTGGTTCCTTGGGGTTTGTTCTTGTCAAATTTGAGACCCTCTTTCCAATTTTCACCCTGACTGAGTGAGCACGGGCAAGGTGGCCTTCATGGGAGATTAAGGCAGGAGGTTGGGATTTGAGGCCACATCCCCCAGTGGGATGGGATGCACAAGGCAGCTTCAGGGGCAGGGAAGGGCTTGGCAGTGAGTGAGGGCAGGGAGAGAGGAGAGAGGGCTGTGTGTTGGGGTTGTTGAGCCTTGATGATGCCCATGGTGTTGCTGCTGCTGTGCTCTGCTGCAGTGGCTGCAGCAGCTGGGCATAGCTTCAGAGTGTGTCTAACACTGGTGTGAATCTCATGGATGTGTGTTTATACATCAAGGTCTGGTGCATGTGGTGGAATATGAAGTTCTCCCTGTTTATCATGCTGTCCTGTTTGATCCCTGCATTATGGAAAGCCCAGCACCTTCTCAGGCTCATCCAGCACCAAAGCACGATGAAGTCTTGTCTGTTCTCCATCTGGCATCTTGCTAGATCCCATCTGCACTATGTAAGGCAGTTCTTCTCCTTGTAGGGGCAGCCATGTAAAGAAAAGCAAGGGGATGCCCACCTTGCATTCCTCATGTCCACCACTCCTTCCTGGTCACACTTTCTTTCCTCAGTGAATTTTTAACTATTTCCCTAGCAGGAGTAGAGCTTAAGTGTTTAGGAGCACATCCATGACTTCATGTGCTGTACTTTGGAGAACATCACTGACTTGCACAGGGCATCCTTGCCAAGGGATCAAGGTGGGAATGAATGTATCCTTGTACATAACGTGGTCTTTCTCTGTGAGTGGTGTTTGTTGTGGGATCCCTTTTTGTAAGGCACCAACTTTGTCTTGCCCTCTGGAGATTTTTCCACAGCAGGAGTGAGACAGTCTTCAGTGAGGGTTTGTAGATCAGGAGTGGATTTTGAGATCCATTCAATTTTTCTTTCTCCATTGAGCTGCATCAGCTGAGAAGCTGATAGTGGTTGGTTTCTTCTCCAGCTCTCCAAATTCTCCCTCCTGTTTTCCTCACAGTCCTCTAGGATCAATCCTGATGATATTTAGTTAGCCAGAGCCTATATCTTTCTTCTCTCTTACATTCCAGCAACAGCACTAGAGCCAGGGTCTGGGATAGCATTTGCTCCTTTGCTGTTGGGTTTTCTCTTCTATTTTTTGCCTCTTAAAAGCTTCCAGTGTTTTTCTGTATCATCTGGGCAAGAGCATCTCTCCTTCTATACAGTAGGTGCCAAATATCATCCCTTTCTTTCTTTTCTCCATCACCAGCATTGAAGATGAGCAGAGCCCCCAGACCAATGGGAATGTACAGAATTGTTATACTACTGAGCTGATTTATTGTACAGAAAACCTTGCATGAAATGTCGTTACTGTATTTAATATATAATGTATTCAAGGAATTTTAATATGGAACTCTTTAAAAAGACCTTTATAGATACTCTGTGGTTAGAAGATTGTTGCTGATTTTTTAAAATCTTACTATACTTTGTCTTGAAGAAGTTTTATTTTTCAAATGTGTTCTGTCTAAATGATTTAATCAGTTGATCCCACGGGATAACAAATTCCTCTTCAAAGATTTTCACCATGGATGAGACCCACCCTGGTGTAGAGGACCAGGACATGACCCAGGTACTGTATAAGCCTTCAAAATAAGGCTTCAGTAAGACTAATGCTGTAGACATGTGCTTTGCCCTCCCTCAAAAGGGTGGATTTCACCTTATTTTAGTACAGGTTACAGAAGTAAAGAATTGTTTAAGTTGAGAAAGACATCCAAGATGCTTGAGAGCACCTCCATTGCTCTGTGCAGAAAAGCCACCAGTGGGAATTTAGTCCAGTTCCAGTTCAGAGTCATCAGAGGAAGCAGCTTCTCTGTTTCTCTGAGGCTCACAACCAGTTTGGGAGAAGCTGGGCTGGATTCAGAGGCTAGACTGGATTCAGAGCATCCATCCCAGCCCTGTTCAGAGGGTCCAGCAGGGCTTTCAGCTGCCCAGTGGCATCTCCGTGGGACGTGGTGTCCTTGGTCCCTTGTGCCTGCAGGAACCTGCTTGGTCCATCCACCACCTGAGTTACACTGTTTTCCCTGGACTTAAGGTCTGGTGGAGGATTATTAATTTAACCCAAATATGTGTGGTGTGGAGAAGTTTCTTGTGTAAAAGCCCAGGCAGTGTCAGTCTGTTCCTGCAATCGTTGGGTCACAATTGTGAGTTACCAAACCCTGAGCAATCATGGGCAAGAAACCAGAGCTGTGTCCAGCTTGTTCTTTCCAGCAGCAGCAAATTGCATTTTATCTCCACTGTGAGCCTTCAGATCTGTCTAGAAAATAGCCCAGGTAATCTGCACTAGAGCTGCCTGGAGCAGGTGGCCCCCTTGCTAGGAGGGACCATTTTGACACGTCCCCATTTCCCCTTCTGAATGGTTGGCCACGTCTCTTGTCTTTCCCTCATCCTTTAATTACTTGGAGTACAGGTTTCACTCCATACTTTTGATTACAGGGCCTTATGCTTCAAACACCTTAATGAAGTAGAAAAATATCCATAGCTGTAAGTATTATTTTCCCTTTATTCTTCAGTGAAAGGTCAGGATAAATCACAGAGTAGTTATTTATTGCATGTGTGCCAGCAACAGCATGCTGGGAGCTTTTACAGGCTGGAACATGTTCTTATATAAACTTGGAGATCCCAGAGCCAGGACCATCACTGTGGGATAGGCTCATGTGTCTTACCAAGGCATCTGACTGTGCAATACAAGGGAGATAGACACTGGGTGGCTGTTTTGCCCTAAAGCTTTTTTTAAAAAGCAGTTTAGGGGCAAACCTCTGGGATCCTTGCTTTTCTTGGCACCAGAGGTTAGGAATTATTTCCTTTTTAGTTTTATTTTGATGGTGCTGCCTGGCATAGTCTAAGTCTATAAATAAAACTCAGGTCTTTCCAGCAAGACCTTTAGCATTGGTGGGCTGCTGTGACAGATCCTCCACAAGATGCAGGGCGTAGGACGTGCTGGATGGCAGCGTGGGATTATCCATGAGCACTTTACACTCCTTCCTCAGGGGCCAAACACCGTGCTGGGGTACAGCCAAAGGTGGGAGGGAAAGGTCCTGTGTTGCTGGGGTGAGCACCAGGGGGATCAGCTGTGGAAAGTCATTTGTCCTGTTTTGGGGTATTGTGTCACTGTGGCCAGTTGCTGGATGAGCTCTTCCCCCTGTGGTGTGTGATCCCATGGGGAGGCACGTTGGGAAAGGAGAAAGAGCAAAGTGCTGCATCCTGCATTTTATTTGTGTCGTGTGGCCCGGGTCTGGGTGAGGTTTGTGTTTGTGTGTTTGGGGTTTTGGCACTGTGAACATTCCATGTGTGTGTGTGTTTCTGGTGATGCTCTGCTCAGCCAAGGCTGGATGGCACCACCAGGCACTGGAGAGGGCATTGGAGGGACAGGCTCTATGGAGGGGCTGGGGGGACTTTGTTCCTGTAAGAGCATCAGCTCTGGGATTGAGTTGGAGTTTCTGCTCTCAGTGTGGATGGCAGAAGGAGGAGCAATAGGAAAACTCAGCATTAATTTTTGGCCCTTCTTTTGTACGTCAGGTTGATAATACTGCTTCCCAGTCAGGGTCCTGCTCCACCAAAACTCATCAAATAGTGATCTGAGCTGTGCAGGGGCCCTGGCTGGGAGATGTTGATGAGGTTCAGTGACCCTGGCATTACACCACTCCTGAAACTCAAACACACCAGAGTCCTCACTACCAGCAGTGATTTTTGGACCATACCTGGCATGGCCATCACTTTGTATAAATGATGCCAGAGATTCAGTCCCATCTGGCCTTTTTCTCCTCCCACTTTCTGCCAGGGGACACAGCCTGGGACTCAGGTTTTTGGTACTGACCAAGGACAGGGCTTTACCCCATGCAGATTTTGTGTGGCACAGTTGGGGTTAGGATTTGCAGGGCTGCAGTGAGGAGGTCACACAGGGTAAATTGTGCTCCCTGGACCTGTTCTTGTGGTGCCATTCAGCTTTTGGTGTGAGTGGGGCATTAAATGAGCCAAAATCTGTGTGTGCCTGGAGTGATGGGCACTTGGGACCAAGAGGAGGGTGACCACTGAACTGCCAGTGGGTTCTCTCAGTGGCTTCAGTCTGGGAATATGCTGATTTTTTTATATGAGATGCCTGAACTGCCAAATGTAGAAATCTCTGAGATTGTGCTTCATAGCAAAAGGTTAATTGTTATATCTTGGGGGGTGGGAGGGTGTTATCTGAGGGGTAGAACTGAAAGAAATGAGGTTTCCTATTTTATTACATGAGAGATATTTTTCCACTAAATTACTGCTTCCTAAACCATGTCCTTTGTCTGACTGTAAATAGCCAGGTGTGCCGGGAAGACGTGGGAAGGCTCCTTGTGGTCACATCCATAGAATCCACTCTGTTCACACAATATTGGGCTGATTTGTTTTATACTTAGAAAATTACAGAAATAAAAGCAATTTTACTGGATGACTCTGGAGGGGGTTTTTTTGTCTGTTTTGTTGTTGTTGTTTTACCTTTTTTTTTTTTTTTTTTTCTTCTCTCGTCCCATTTGTGGCTGATTTGGGGGACATTTGGGAGCCCATGGAGCCATACGGGAGTGCCTGAGGGCATTCTTCAGCCGTAAAAGGAGTTGTGCTCACCAGATCAGGATTTCTTGTGGGTTTTCAGAGGAGCCAAACTAGAAATGGAGCTGAGCTCGTGCCTGGCATGGGATGACAAAGGCAAAATGAGCGGAGTGGCATAGTACGAGTGTTGGGAATTTTTAAATTCACTCGTGGGGCACACAAATACAAATAACAGTGCTAATTTTGACTGTATCCAGAATAGTCATCACCTTATCTCCCCAGCTGGGAGGGGAGGTTTAAATAAGCCCTGCAATAACCTCCACAAGAAATAACTGTGAAATAATGAAATAGCTTGGCCTCCTCTGAGGGGATGGCATAGGGCTTGGGGCCATGCATTTCCATCTCTGAATCACCCAGAGCTCTGCCCATGGGGATGTTTGAAGCAGAAAATCCTGATCCAGCTGCAGGTCCTGTTTTGGAGCAAATCTGTGTTCATGGCAACATCTACCCTTGGTGCATTTTTGCTGGGATGTGGCCCCATATATTCCTTCCCAGTGCCATGAGCAGGATTAAGGTGGTGCACAAGGCAACCCAGAAGCTTTGTAACCCACAGGGGGTGACAAAGAGGGACATTGGATACGCTGGTTTTGGGAAAGGGCCTCCACTTTGCCACTGCAGACTAATGTCAGAGCAAGAGGAGCACCACTGCCACGGCTAGAGGTGACCCTCAAGCCAGACCCCATACCAGAAATGCTGTCTCAGGACACAGTGGGGAAGGCAAAAACACCCCAGATTCTCCACCTGATGTTGTGTCAGCCCCTGGACCCCTGGGTACCATCCCCTGGGGCTATGCTTGTCTTTTGAAGGCATGATTGAGAAAACAGGTGTTACCCTACCAAAAAAATCCCAAAGATCCCTGTATCCCATGGCACAGCCTCCACATTGGATGTGCATCCACATTTCTGGGGGCCACAGGGCCACTGACACCTTTCAGTACCCCCAGCACCTTGGGTTCATGTTTGCTTTGGCATCAGCTAAACTATTGCTGAAGTATTTCCAGGGAGATGTGTTGTCACAGCAACTGGGGATGGAAATGCCGCTTCTGAGGGGTGAGTACCACCAAAAACATCTCCTGCCAGGGCGTTGCAGCACGGGACAAGTACAGAGCCAAGCCAGCCCTGCTGGGAAGGAGTGAAGAGAGGTCAAGGACAAGTTAAAATTGGAAAGAAAACTGAACATGCTGTTTTGTAGAACCTTGCTTGCTCTCATCTGCCAATTTTTTTCCACCCTCCTCTTTCCATTGCCAGTGGTGCAGTGTAAGCACCTCCCTTGGTGAGGGCAAGGGGGCTGTGGCAGCCACAGTTCCTGGGAAAAGCCCCCAGCTCTCAGGGGCTCTTCTGGGCAACCTTGACCCCAGCAGATCTGCTCTGCATCCACCATCATATTTTAATTCTTGCCTCCGTGTTACTCCTCCCCATCTATGGATCTGCAGCGTGCCGAACATTTTTGTGCTGAAATTCAGAGCTCTGTGCTAGACACTGCCAAGCATGAGTCTGGGTTGAGTAATGAGCTTCATCTATTATTTTTATATTTTCTTTTTCCCCTATCAATGTCTGAGAGCCTGGAAATACCTGGTAGCTTTTATGTCTTCCACAGTGGTGCTTCCTTGGGTGTGGGTGGGCTTGAGCCCCATGCAGAGGTTTCAGAACTCTCTTTGTGCTCCAGCAGTTCCTGTCCCAGCTCCAAGCAATGGTGCACGTGCATTTCCAAATGTCTCCCTTAAAAATACCAGATTTTTAATTTTTCTCTCAGCCCCGAGCACTGGCTGAGTGTGTTTAATGGGCAGGGGAAGGAGTTCCTTTTGCTGCCATGGACGGACTCCTGTGCTAGCCCTGCACAACACTGCCAGGGATACCCTTGGAGGGCCACCAGCCCTCAATGCCCTTGGCATCTGGCCCAGCTGGAGCTGGAGATGCTGGATGAGGCCAAAGCCTGGCACTGGGACCAGTCAATGCCAGCTGACCCAGGAGAGTGTTTGGGAAATCTGGCCCTAGGTCTTCACAATCTCAGACACAAACACGGGGGCTTTGGAGCCTCATTTGCTGTTTCTGCTTCTATTTTCTCCTCCCGTGGGCAGTGGAGCTAGATGGGCTCATTTTCCTTATCTCTACCTGGTTTTAGAGTCATAGAATCACAGAATGGTTTGGGTTGGAAGGGGCCTTAAAGATCATTTCGTTCAAACCCCCTCCCATGGTTAGGGACACCTTCCACTAGCCCAGGCTGCTCAAGGTCTCATCCAACCTGGACCCAAACACTTCCAGTTCTATTCTCTGTGTCCCTGTGTGGTCCCACTTGGTCCTTTGTTTTCATGCTGCTCAGGTCAAGTCCAGTTCAGCGCTTTCTGTGCCCTGGGCAAACCCATCCTCAGTGCCCAGGACCTGCTGCAGATGAGCTCAAGCTGCCACTGCTCCTGCAGCAGCACCCACAGCTCATCACTCCAAGCAGAGCACCCCCAGTGCCTCCTGCCTGCTCTGCTTGAAAGCAGCCAAGAGATACAAAAGCTGTTCAGAGGAGATGGCTGTGAGTGTATTGACAGCACCATAGCAGCTGGTGTCTGTGGGAACCTGAGATAAAACCATCCCCAAGGCCCCAGCTTTGTGTAGGTATTGGTGCAGAGGGTCATGGGACACCCCCCAGGCCATGCCTTACACAGCAGGCTGATAAAAATCTCTTCCTCTTCATTCTATTTTTCATTTGGGTGTTATGTAATGTGTTTATTATCACAGCAAACAGACATCCCAACCTGGTCTCAGGACAGCTCAGTGCCTGCATCACAGCTGGAAGCATCACAGCCCCATAATCTCAGCATCTCTGGCCAGAGACTGCCCTGTCTGGGCAGGTCAATCAACAACTGAACAGCCCAAGCAGGGCACTGTCCCTCGATAACCACCTGGCAGAGGCAGGGAGGTGTGTTGGCAGCCACCTGGCACCACCATGGCACCATTGCAGGGCCACATGGGTGAGCAATGCCTGTGCAAACTTAGTAAATTCCCAGTGATAAAGTAATTTAAGGAGTGGCAATCCCAGGGATGGCATGGGTGTGGGAGAGGTGTGAGCCCACAAGTGTTTAGGTTGTGGTTTTTTCAAACATTCGGATGCTGTGGCCAAGTGGGTGCCCATGCTGGGTGCTGGTATGAGCCCAGGAAAATATTCAGGTTCTGTTGGTGTTCCAGGCTGGGGTCTGCTGCTCTCCACATCCCTCCAGATGGGGTCTGCCCCCACTCACCAACTGCCACATGACTCCAAGAAATTATAAAATGGCAGATGCATATTATCTCCCAATGGAAAGTATTTTAGCTAAATCCATGCTATAACCATTTTATTGACTCCAAGTACCAGAGAGGAGGTTATAAGTGACTCTTTTACAAGTCATTTTGCTGTTAAATTTAGCTGTCCTATTTTCATTATCCCCATGGCCTTGGCAAGGGTGAGCAGCCTTCCCTAAAAGGCCTCGTTTCATACAGTAAGTTATTTACTTCTCTCCTGACAGATATCTAAGCTTATAAGGTTTGTCTGCTCCACTCAATAGCAGTATCAGCCTTCAATCTGTATGATTAACATCAGCATTTTGTATTTGCTTTTGGCTCCTTGTCTGACAGCTTTCCATGTTGCTGAGGACTGGGGCATTGGGATCGCATCACGTCACTTGCAACGTGGGATCATCTGATTTTGATTCCCAGGGTTCATGGTACGCTCAGAAGATTCAGATAAATGTTTCAGTTGCTTTTCCCTCAGTTTTCCTTATTGCTCAGCCAAGATAATTGATTTGTTCCACTTATTTCACAGTTGTCAGGTCTGTAATATATTGAGTCGAAAGGTTAATGTGACAGTGAGCAATCGGCAAGTGAACTTGAGAGGTGGTGATGCTAAAAGAAATATTCCTGAAAGGAAAAATTTATCCCAGCAGGTTAAGATTTTCCATGCTTCCAAAACTATTTCCTCCTGCAGAGAGAGCCTTTATCCCAGGCTTGGTGGTTGCAGAGAGCCAGAGTCTCCTTTGAGGCCAAGAGTGACAGCAGATGAACTGGGGCTCACGGAGCCTGTCCCTGCCTGGAGTGCTGAAGCAGCTAGCTGCTGGGATTTCCAGGGAAAACATCCTCTCTTTCCCCTAAAAACACAACCCCAGTGGTCTCTTCTCAGCCTCAGTGCTCCCCAGCACAGAGCTCTGCCCTGCCGGCCTGTGCCCTGGAGCTGCCCAGCTTCCCCCATCCACAGCCTCTGTGCTTTGCCCAGCAATGAGACAACCCCCTTCAAAGGTTCCCATTGTGGCTGTTGACCCCCAAATTTCAGTCTGGTGCTTTCAAATCCAGTTCTTTTCTCAGAGATATTTGTTTAAAATGGTGTCTGCACCACTCTGCTGAGCATCGCTCGCCGTGACCCCGGCTCGCCGGGCCCTGCTCCCGGCCGGGCCATTCAGGAAATGCTGGAAATGCTTCCAAATGCACCCAGCCCAGCCCAGTGCAAGTGCTGGGAACGAGCCAAGCCCCAGCTGTCTGGCCTCATCATGGGAGGGGGCCAAGCTGGGCGCCCTTCAGCTCCGAGGGTCAGCTCCGAATGGCTGAGCTGGGCTTTTGGGTGCTCCCCCTTCTCTTTCCTGACCCCTTATCTGGGGCAGCTTTTGGGAGACAGAGTAGGACATGGGCCCAGGACACACAGCCTGAGGTGGCTGCTGTGGCAGGAAAGATGATATTCCAATCCTGATTCCTCGAATCTCTCCTGGGACCCCTACAATCTCTTCCATCCCACTGCTGCCCCCGGGGATGCCTCGTGGCCTCTGCTCATCCCCAGCCCCGCCTGCAGCCTCTCTGTCCCCAGGGATGGTCCCTGCCGGGCAAGGGAGCATCGCTCACGGGCAGACGGCTTCGTCCGGATGGCATGTGGGCTTGGCAGCGGGGTGGCCCTGCACCCTCCCACACACTGTCCCACCCCCAGACCATGTAGGGCACCCGCTGTTCCCAGCCCAGAGCTTATAGGAAGGGGAAGCCTCATCCCTGCGCAGAGGAGGAAACCCGACAGCCCAGATGTGCACAGAGCCACGCCGATAGCATTCTTATTTTCTTTTTTTCCCTCTGCAAACAGAGGAGCTGCCGGAGCGGCGGCGGGCACGGCCCAGCCCAGGGCGCAGTGAAGAGCCGGGAGGCTGCGGCACAGCCCTGGCGCTGCCATGGGGCAGAAGTGTATGGACAGGGTGTCCTCCTTCCTCTTCGAGTATGACACCCCTCGGATGGTGCTGGTGAGGAACAAGAAGGTGGGACTGACCTTCCGGCTGATCCAGCTCATCGTCCTGGCGTACATCATCGGGTAAGGCTCCCCAGCACCTGCCTTCCCTAAAATTAATGCTTTGCTCCTGGGTTAAAAAGCAATGGAGAGAGAGGAGCTTCTATATCTCCTATATCCCAGTGCAGGGGGGTTATTGCTAATGGCCTCACATCCCTGTGGTTGTGGCTGCTCCCGTGCAGCCCAGTGTCCCACCATGGCTCCTTCAGGTGGCTGCTTAGTCCCCATCTCCTCCCCAGAAGCTCCTGTATGTGCGGGCTGGAGGCTCAACCCTGCCCAGCCCTGCTCCGCACACCAGGGCCCCGTCTTCTCACTGAAGAGAATCCAAATCCTGCTCCAGCTGCTGGACGGTGGCCTGAGAATCTGTTGTTATTTTTATTTTCATTTATATTAAATAAGAGGCATATGGGGCCAGTGCAGTGATTTGTGAGACCCAAGTGGCTCAAGACAGGGCCATAAATCTCCCTGTTCACCGCTCTGACGCTGCGGCCGAGACGCAGCTTGGCTCCAAAATTCCTGGTCTTATTTGCTTCTGGGAGACAGCTCCAAAAGCCAGCACAGAGCAAGGGCAACTGCTTAAAAAAGGCAGTGAGTGGAGCAGGCGGGATCAGAACCGGGTGAGGATGTGTGTCCTCAGGTGCCCCGGGGCTGCTGCTCCTGCTACAGTTACTCTGTCCCTGTCCCCTCAGTGTGGGATGATGCTATGGGATGTGATGGATGGGAAGCCTTTGCCTCTGCTGTGGGCTCAGCCTTAGAGGGAAACCAGCACCTTTTCATGGGGAAGGGCCCCAGGGCAGGATGTCTGAAAGGAAAGGCCGTGTCTGGCCATGAACTGGAAAACCTGGGAATTTTTGGGGTGCAGGGTGTGTCATGCAAAGGAAAGGCAGCGGCTCCCAGGCCTCAGTGGAAGCAAGTCACTGTG
This sequence comes from Brachypodius melanocephalos, assembly GCA_013398615.1. Lineage (NCBI taxonomy): Eukaryota > Metazoa > Chordata > Aves > Passeriformes > Pycnonotidae > Brachypodius > Brachypodius melanocephalos. Next base: position 6,903,938 of record VZSR01002145.1, on the reverse strand, counting down.
GGGAGCAGAGGTGCCCATCCCTCCTTTTAGTACAGACTCCCTGGAAAGGGTGAAAACCTTCCCAGGGGATCAGTGTGGGACCCCCATGTTGGTGCCACCCTACTCATCAGCACTTTGGCTCCCAAGGGTAATCCTCATGCAAAACTGCAACCAAGGTCTCAAGGATGCTCTATTGCAAAGAGATTTGCTCTGGTGTTACTGGGAGCAGCTTTGTTTTTCCTAAGGACTGAGCCTGTGAAGTCCAGGGCTCCAGCCCCAAATGTGGCTGGGGCAGCTGCTCCAGTGGATGGGGAACTGGCACAGATGGTTGTGCAGAGCAACTAAGGAAATGTGGCTTAAGTAACTTGACTAAACTGAGACAGGCAATCAGGAGGGAGCAGGAAAAGAACCAGCCAGGGGATGACAGCCAGTGGCAGAGGGGAGGAATCTGGCATGAAGTTGCTCTGAGATTGGGCTTTTCTAGGAAGGGGCTGCCTATGATTGCAGCTGCCCACAGCCCCACCAGCCCCTGGCATCCCCTCGCTGCTGACAGCACTGCCTCCATTTCCCTTCCCACAGCACTACTCCCAGTTCCCTGCCCATAACATTTCCCCAGTTCACTGCCCTCACCAAGCTGCAATGCTTGAGATTTTCTGTCCTTTGAAGGCAAATTTGACAGCCAAATGTGTATTTATTTACCATTCTCCCAGCTTTTGTCCCCCTTTCATAGCAGGCATGGGATGCTTATGGAAATGCCAATGCATGACTCTACTAGAAGGACGTGGGTAGTGCCCTCAGTGCACACAAGTGGGGCCAACCCCCCTGTGAGACCCCCTGTCACCCCTGGGGAGCAGTTCTTTCCTGTGATAAGGTGGTATCGCTGCTGGCCAGGCAATGCCGCGTGCCTTCTGGGTTTGACTTCCTGAAATCTTGCATGCAAAGAGCTGCGGGCTGAGCCACAGGATGAGGCCGGCAAGGAAAGAGGGCTTGGTGGCTCTGCCACATCAGGGAGTGGCACCAGGGGACTTTTACTACCTGAGCAGGACCTGCTGCAGCATTTACAGCCCCATGAGAAATGGTTTTGTTTGTCATGACTTTGGCTTTGTGGCAGGGGAGGTGGGGTTGCCCAGCCCTGTGTGGCCGTAGTCAGCTCTGCTGAGGGGGATAAGGTCAGCAGCAGGAGGCTGATCCAGGGAAACGTTCTGCCCCTGGTGCTGCCCAGTTCACAACCTCCTGCAGCCCCGAGGGCATCAGGGAAGATGCCCACTGTAACCAGTGTAACCCAGTCTGGTCTTCTGCCTTGGAGGAGGATGTTGGAGCTGGGTGTCCCATCTGGGGTGGCAGTGCTGAATTTCTGCTCCCATCCCCAGGCACTGGAGCAGATGCCATCCCTGAAGTCCTCTTGTTCTCAGTCCCAGGATGCCAATGTGGCTGCAAGCTAAAAAGCTCCCTCTCCGAGAAGTCCCCACAAGGTCCAGCAAATGGAAAATGTCCAGACAGCACCTGGGGTTCCCCATTTCCCCCTTTGCCCATCAGCCAGGTGTCAGAGGCGAGGCTGACACTCCAAGCTGGTGTCATGGGCTGTCCCATGGGTAGCCTGCTGCCTCTGTCACAGCCAGCGGGATTGATGCCTGCGGCAGTGGGGACAAAATCCAGATCACTCCTTTTTTAGTGCCGAGAATGCTCCGCGCCGCCGGGAGCACTACCCGAAATGGTTGCTTGCCCGTGTTTATAGTCTCCCTGAGTCAGAGTTAATCCAGCAGCAGCTTGTTTATGCTGTAGGTTAAATAGTGTCAGGATCCTGCCCTAATGATTGTGTGATGGGCTGGGAAAGGCAGGCAGAGCCCTGTTCCGGGCACAGTAGTGTCCCTAACCCTGCTCTTGCAGCCCTCTTGCACCCAGGGCCATGGCTCCACATTCCCTTTGCTGGGTGGGAAACAGTGGCTCTGGATGTGAGGCATGTCCAGATTCAGCTCTGTGTTGGAGGCATTGAGTTTTGGAGAATTCCTCTGCAGTGGATCAAGAGATCAGGAGTGTCCAGGTGGGTCATTGAGACCAGCAAGCTGCAAACCTGCTGTAGGCTTTAACTCCAAATGACCGATGGCTCCTGTGTTCCACCTGTCTTTACACACCCTCAGCCACAAAATGTGTCCCAGTCCCCAAAACACAACGTCCTGGCATGAAAATCGGGTCCTGCAGCTACCACATGCCTCAAGCAAAGGGTAGGAAAGTTCAGCAACATGTTCCTCGTCCAAGAGTGACAGGCAGGAATAAATTTGGCAAATGATTCCTCAGGTGAGACTTGGTAGAAAAAGCCCAAGTCTACAGGTCTGTGCTGAGAATTGGGCCCCAAAGGAGGAGTGCTGGTGGCCATGCTCACCCTACCACCTTTCCCTGTCCAGGTGGGTGTTCCTCTATGAGAAGGGCTACCAGTCTCAGGACAGCATCGTCAGCTCGGTCTCAGTGAAGTTGAAAGGGCTGACTGTGACCAACGAGAGTGTCCTGGGTCCTCACATCTGGGATGTGGTGGACTACGTTTTCCCACCCCAGGTAAGGAGTCAGGGTGGGTGGGTTAGGGATTTGCTTTTGTCCAAATGGCTGCTTTTCCCCTTGTGTTGGGATGCAGATGGGTCCTTGGCATAGGCTTTCCGTGGGGCTAACCATGACAGGGTGTCCCTGTGGTGGAAAGGAGGTTGCTCCTGCCACAAACCACTGCCCAGGTTCTCCCTGGGGAGCATTTGGTACTTGGGACCCACTATGGCTGAAGGAGGCACATTTGAGGTTGATCACAAAAGGGTCAAGGTTCCTCCAGTGCGTCTGGAGCAGGATCTCAGGCAGCAAGCGGGATCCCCCACTGTCCCTGGGGCTGGTGGCACTGCAGGTCCCCACCCAGGGAGAGGCTCCTCACAGAGGAGACCCTGTGCTGGCTGTGAGCTCGTTGGCTGTGTCTCCACAGGGGGACAACTCGTTCGTGGTGATGACCAACTTCATTGTCACTCCTGGACAGAAACAAGGAACCTGCCCAGAGGTAAACACAGCAGCTTCCTTCAGTGGGCTCAGCTTCTGTAATTCAGGGGGATTGTGGTGGTATCACTGTGGAAAGACTTTTTCTGACATTGGGAGGTGTAGTAAAAGCCAGAACCTGGCCCCATAATATTGTTCCTGACTCCTGTGTGCTATGTGAAGACTTTTATTCTGCTGAAAAACAGGCAGCATCCCTTTAAGTTTTCTTCCCTTTGAGATGATCAAGCAGAGCAGACTTGAGGCTTAAATGAAAGCATCTGCCTGGAGTGAATGAATCACTCCTTTTTTCCTGCTTTATCTGGACAGCCTTGGTTGGGAAGCAGTGTATGGACAAGACTCTGGCTGCAGTTGAGCACTGTATCCCTCAAGAAAAATGCTGTCTGGTGAGGCAGGAGGGACAGAGGGATTGAAGCTGCAGGGTGGGATGCTAAGAGGTGGCTGCTTTCTCCAAACAGCTGCCGGATGCCGGGCTGTGCACACGGGACAGCGACTGCAGCAAAGGGAAATACAGCCGTCAGGGACAAGGTATGGCACATGGCCCCAGGGCATCAGCTCTGGTGTTTCTGGTGAGACAATGCCGAGAAAAGCTGCCTGGCTGGGATGTCACCTGGCTGGGGGACCTGCTTTGGACAGGGTTTAGGAAAAGCCTCTGACATGCTGGTTGAAATTCCCACCAGAGCTGGTCCAGCTCTGCTCTTTTGGAAGATACCTGAGCTGCAAACAGCTCAGGTAACAAAAGGTTAATCAGGACTAAGCCATTTCCCCTAAACTGTTGTCCTCTTATCAGCTCAGCATTTTCTTAGGTGTGTTTTAACAAAAAAAATCCCCAGCTGCTCCCCTGTACAGTACTGTAAGAGAAACCACTGCCCTGAGCTGAGAGGCCACAATTAATTTCCTGTTTTAGAAAGGTGCCAAAGCCCTGAGCATTTTGTGTCTTGAATGCCCTTGGCAAAGCTGAAGGCCCAACCAGATCCCATCCATCCCAGTGTGAGGCTGAGATTTCACAGGATCCAGGGGTGTAAGCAGCTGTCTCCCCCACAGGGCTCATGACTGGCAAGTGTGTACATTTCAACAGCACTGTGAAGACCTGTGAGATCTTTGGCTGGTGCCCTGTTGAAGTTGATTACCATGTTCCCAGGTAAGGAATGATGTTGTTGCCCTCTCTTCCACCCCAGCTGCACTTGGTGTGGGGCAGACCAAGTTGGGGCTCTATAGGATGTGGCCAGGACAGCCTGCATTGTGAAAGACCAGAAAGGGAAGGGGTGAGATCACCAGTTTTCTGGGTCTACTTGTCTCAGTTTGGGTGAATTTCCACCAAATGGGGCTTTCTCTAGAGTATGGAGAGCCAAGTGATGGAGACATGTCTACACTTGTGTTTTTCAGCCCTGCCCTGCTGTCAGAAGCAGAGAAGTTCACGTTGTTCATCAAGAACAGTATCACCTTCCCCAAGTTCAAGGTGTCCAGGTAAGGAAAGATTTGGGGGGTTGGCTTCCTCCACCTGTGTCCCTCAGAGGAAACCATGGGTTTAACTGGATGGATGTAACTGGATGCTTGGTATAGAGGATTGCATACCCCATCAGTGATCCTAGGACTACTCTAACTGCTGCACTGAACCCCATATTAGCTCATAGGAACTGAGACATTTCCCTCCCAAATCTGTCCCACCTCAGCTGGTAGCTGTAGTTATGAGAAAGATTTGTGGAATTAACCTCTCCCAAGTTACTGTCACACCATTGCACATGAAAATACAGTTTCTTTGATTCTTCATTTTTCTTCTCTGAAGACTAAATTAAAATACCACATGGTCAGGATAAGCTTGGTGCCCCAGAGTCCCCTTAACATCACAGATCCCACCTGTTTCAGCAAAGGGTAGGGTTGGCCCCTTCCTGGCAGCACCGGGGAAAATGCTGCTGGCTGAAGGCACACTTGTAAGAGGATTTGTGATAGCAGTGACCATATATCTGATTTGGAACAAATTAACAGAAGCTGTTTGTGCTGAAGACAGCAGATTCTTCTCTCTAAGCTGATCTTGGCCCCATGCTGCAGCCAAGGTTAAATGTTCTGGCAGCCAGCATGCTTGGAGAAGTCCTTGGCTGACCTCACACTGCACCCCATGAGGTGGCTGGGAGAGGGGATCCCCCCCAGCTGCAAGGAGAGGTCCCCTGAGGGAGGGCACGCTGAAGAAGACACAGAGAGGGAGCAGGTCCTGGCACTGAGGGTGGCCAGGCTGGCTGCTGTGGCAAGGGCTGTGCCAACCCCAGCTGGGCTGTGGGGAAACTTCCTGCCGTTGATCACTGCTGACAATTAACTGCTGAGCATCAGCAATGGGATCAGGTTGAGCAAGGCACAAGTCTTACAAAGCCATAGGCTTCACAGGCAGGATGTTTTTAGGTAAAAGAGAAGAGTGGGATGGAAGGCAAGAAGTTGCCCTTTCCTTTAACCCTTGCTGTAGGAGATAGCAAACTCCAGCTAAATGTAAAAGGTGTGGGATACACTCGCTATCCATGAGGTGTCCCAGGTAAGAATTGTTGGTACTCAGAGCATTGCCTAGCAGAGCCCATGGACAAGCTGGCATGTGAACAGCAGAGAGACATGGACTGGGCAAGGGACTTACAGAGGTTCTTTCCCACCCAAACTATTGTGTTACTGAGAATCTTCCTCACTCTTTTCATTCACAGGCGCAACTTGGTTGAGAGCGTTACCAAGCAGTACCTGAAGAAATGCACCTATCACAAAGGCACTGATTCCTTATGTCCCGTGTTTGAACTGGGATACATAGTGAGGGAATCGGGTCAGAATTTTACCTTCCTGGCTGTTAAGGTACTTTAATTTCAAATTATGTTCCCTGCTGTTGATGGGAGAGGGACACTGGCAGTGCAATCATCCCCAGCTGTTGAGATGATTTTCTGTTTTCTCAAGAATTCTTGAAAAAAAAAGTGTCAGAATTATCTCATAAAGATTAAGAATCTCCTTGGACATGGCCTAATATTTACGTTTTTCTTGGAAACTCTTGAGAAGATTTGACCCACTAGCAGTAAATCCCAGGGTTCAGCTTGTTTTGATTTGAGCAGTGAATAACTAGATCTGTGTGGCCAAATCCCATCTGACTGAGCTTGGAAATCCCGTCTGGATGGTCAAATATTGGTCATTGCACAGTGCTAACTGCAGCCTTTCCCCAGGCTCCAAAATGCAGCTTTGTCTAACACTCCTCAGGCTGATGTGTGGGAGTATCTGCTATCTCTGCGCTGCAAAACATTGTGATAACTTTGCCAGAGACTGAATAAAATCAGGGGCTTGCACGTACGAACATATATTGCATGGATTGCATCAGGTGTCCTAGAGAAGCTATGGCTGCCCCATTCCTGGCCAGGTTGGACAGAACCTGGAGAAAAATGGCCTGGTGGAAGGTGTCCCTCCCTGTGGTGGGGTTTGAAACAAGATGGTCTTTATGGTCCCTTCCAACCCAAACCATTCTAAGATTCTATATATTAAAGATGCAAAAATACAAGCCTCTGGGGCACAGCTATTTATAACCTGGAGTGAGCTCAGGAGGGAGGAGGGACTCCTGCATTTCCTGAACAATCTCTTAGGCATAATCCGGCAAGGGAAGGCTGTCCCATGAGGACCAGAAGGGATTTGTGGTGAGCACTGTTTCTCAGGACCATGCCTTGGGCACAGGATTCTGATCAGGAACAAGAGAGCACGAATTTATTTGTGCATCCAGCACTCAGGACAGAAACAATAGCCTCTGCAAGAGGTTTGGTACAAGCCACAAAGCCAAGGCTGCTCAGGAAGGCTGAGGCAGCAGTGGGGTCCATGCATTTGGAGAGCCAGGACACCTCATGGCACCGAGACAGGACATGTATGAAGAGGGAAAGCATTCCTCTGTGTGGGCCAGGTTCAAGGAGGGGCAAGCTCGTGACTCCCCTCTTGTCTGCAGGGTGGAGTGGTGGGCATCACCATAGACTGGAACTGTGACCTGGACTGGCCCCTGCGGTACTGCAAACCCATTTACCAGTTCCATGGCCTTTACAATGATGACAGTAATGTTTCACCGGGGTTCAACTTCAGGTAAGGAAATACCTGTTAATTCTCCAAGTGTAATTCAGACGTGACAGCTTTCAGGTTCCCACTCAAGGGATGGTAGAAGGCCAGAGATTGTCCTTCAAAATACTCACTACCTTTGTAGGGTCAGCAGTACCAGTGCTCTTTTAAATGGCATGAGAAAAATGATAATACACCCCTTGGCTTCAAAATTGCCCCATTTCCTTTCCATCTCCTCCCCCTTGCAGGCTCTCCTGCTTGGCTGAGCTTTTGGGAAGTCCCTTGAAAGGCTGGAGACGGTGTAGGATCATCTCACGTGTCCCCATAGTCTCTATCCTCTGCTCTGTGTGACACTGTCACTAATGCTTCACCAAGGTCTGCTGCATGCAGAACCTGGTGACACCAGATCAAACAGCAGGAGCTGGAACTCCAGGCAGGAAAACTGAGGCACAGAGAGGAGAGGTGCCAGCAGCCCAGCTCCTTCAGGGGGTTTAAGGAGAAAGTCAGGAGCAGGTCTGTGATAGCACATTCCCAGATCTTTGTCCAAGATCCTGATGCTGTAGGGTTGCAGGGGCTGTTAGATACCCTGGCAGACCATTAACACTCCCCAAATTGCACAGATATGCCAAATACTACAAAGAAGACGGAATGGAAAAGAGGACACTCTACAAGGTGTTTGGGATCCGGCTCGACATTTTGGTGAATGGCAAGGTAAGGGTGGATCCTCTGGATCCCTGGGACAGTAGTGCCATATCCTTGGGAAGGTAACAGCTCTGTAACACAGCACCAGGGTCCTGTGGGATCAGGAAAACTAAAGTGAATGCTTTCCTTGGGTGCTGGCTCGCTCACAGGAACCCTTGGGAAATACTGGGGAAGGGAAGAGAGGAGGGAAACATGTTTTATAGGTCACACCTTTCAGCTGCGGCTTGATCAGTGGTTTTGTCTAAAAAACTTGGTGATAGGGGTGGGAGGACCTGTGGAAACTCAAAACCTTTTACTGATATTTCCAAAAACTGAACATTTGCATTTTTCCATTTTGTCTTTTCCCTGGGAGAGAAGGCTTTCCTTGTTGTGTTCCCACTGAGAATATTCAAAGTGTATACTTTTGTTTGGTTGCTTGGTTTTGGTTGGGTTTTTTATATTAAAAATACAGGAAGAAAAGTAAGTTCAATTTATTTCAGCCTAAAACCAACCTACAATATTTTTCTGTTTGACCAGCTCTTTCCCAGCTCCTCTTTCTCTGTGTGCTGTGGTTGTGGTTTGGGTTGCTGTGATGCACTTTTGCTGAGCCCCACCTACAGCCAGAGCACCCTTTTTTATTTTCCCCCTGGGCTGACTGTAACTTATCACCTATTTTCTCTGACTTTATCCAGGCAGGCAAATTTGACATCATCCCAACCATGACCACAATTGGCTCTGGAATTGGTATTTTTGGAGTGGTAAGTTCAGATATTTCCAGCCTCTATATGGAGACTCTCAAATTATTCTTCTTGCTTGTGACATCTGTGGGAAGTGTCCTTGAGCTGCAGTGAAATACTGGCTGCTGCTCAGGGAATCAGAGGATGAGCAAAAGGGGGAAAGGAGGTGTTCTCCTGCCTCGCTAGATCAGGAAAATAGGCTTCTGCTGGTCCCTGGTTGATGTGAATTCTGCCCTGCTGATGAAGGGAAGGCTGGCTCTCCTGGCAGGTCTTGGTATCCTGATAGTTTCAGGTTAGAGCTGGCACTGAGGGAGGGTTTGCAGGTGGTTGGCAGTATTTCATGCAGGACAGAAACCCAGCGTTCGATTTGGTTATGGTCATTAAAGACTTGGGCACAGCTCAAAGGGTGTTTTGGTCTGCACTTAACTAAAGTGGAAACACTTCATTTTTGTTGACTTAAATCACCCACTATTGAACACAGCACACTTCACTTCTGTCCTAAATTGACATTTGGAGACTTCAGCAACTGCCATGTTGTGGGATGAAGCAGAAGTTTGCCCCTAAATTGTGGGACAAACTGGGAAAAACCGGAAGTACACAATGGTCCAGGTGAGCTTGGAGGGCAACTCCAAACTTAACTGCACTTTGATTTAAGGCCTCTGTCCTCTGTGACCTGCTCCTGCTGCATTTTCTCCATGGACGAGACTATTACAAGCAGAAGAAATTCAAATATGCAGAGCCGGAGCCTGTGAGTAACAGTGAGTGCCTGCCCTGCAGAGGCTCTGCGGGGGTGTGTGTGGATGTGTGCATGAGTAATGATGCTGTAACACAAACATCCACACTGAGGGGCAACCAGGCGCCTTCCTGAGCCCTTGGGACTGTTGGAGACTGGGATCCATGAATCTTCTCTCCAAAATTACTGAGATGTTGTGTGTGACTCATTGTTAAGAGCTTTATTCTCTCCCATTAACCCCAGATATTCCAGTATCTGGTAACACTAGCGTTGCTTTAAGGGAAGCAGGGGCAGATCTGTGCTTTAGCAAACTAGAAAATTACTCTTCTTCTGCTCTTTGAGAATACCCCCATGACCATGGAATGTTTCATGGCCTTTAGAAGGACACAAAAACAGTTCCCCTCAAATTCATCTGAAAATATGTGTATACACTGGGGGTTAGGAGTTGCTGCCCCATCACATTTTCCCTGGCATTAGAAAGGAGCAGGTCTGTAAAAGAATCCTTGTTTTCTCTCGTTTAACCCCCAGTCGAAGTCACATAAGAAGGAAAAGGAGACAGACAACACACAGTGAGAGGTGAGTGGTGTTTCCCCAGCCCTGCTAGCATCTGGCAGGGATCAGGGCTGTAGGTCTTGGGGCTATCACAAGGCCTGTGGGAAGGCAGGAGGGTTTCAGGGAAGGCAGCAAGGCTCCAGGGAGGCTTGGAGGAGATCTGAGCTGTGGGCTGTAGTGCCTAACGTGAAGTCAGCATTTCCAGCATAAGCAATTGCATGGGGCAGCAGCAGATGCATGATGTGGGACTGACATTGCATCTTTGATGGCAGCCTCTCTAGAAGAAGGGCACTGGGGGCAAGACACCAGAAATCACTGTGCACCTCTCTCAGCAGAATCCACACTGACTGACACAGCTGCACCCCTCTTCCTCCTCCTCTTCTCTAAAACTCGGTTGCCATCCCATCACCTCCCTGTGTCAGCCCCAAGACCAGCAGAAGCAGCGTCCAGCACCAGCTCATGGGAAGGCGGTGCCCTGCAGCCAGGGCAGGGGTGGCTGGCCCAGCACACAGCCTCTGGTGGGACATGCCACCATGCTGTGGATGGCTCAGACTTTAGGATCTTTAGGGGCTCTCTGCCAGCCCTGCTGCAGGGCACTGGGTCTGCTGCCTTTGCCCTTCAGAAGGGCTCACACTGCACCTCCCTGGTGTGCCAGGGCTGTGCAAGGTCACTTGCACCTGAAGACCCTGGGGAGAGCATAGCTGCCTCTTCTGCCTCAGAAACACTGTTGGACAGTTCCAAATTGAGAAGGGGAGGGAAGGAGAGCTGGCAGGAACCCTGCCCAGCCCCTTTGCCTGGGAGAAAAATGGTTATTTTGTAAGGATGTATTTTATTAAAAAATAAAAAATAAACCTTTAGTTTTTCTACTATATCCCTTTGTGGTGCCTATGCTTGCCCCAGAGCACAGTGTTTGCAGTGGTTTCCAGAGGGTTTATGCATACAAAGTAATCCCATCAGTGATGATTCCTTCAGAGACTGCCCTCCCGTGCAGGGCTCCTGGGCCTCCTGCCACGAGCAGGGGCTGTTGTATCAGAGTTGTCACTTGGGTTTCCTCCTCAGACAGGCTGGCTGGCAGCAAGCACTGGCACACTGCCCACCATGGCAATCCACTGTCCTCTGCCAGCTCTGCCTTCACTGCCCATGCCATGCAGTGTTTGCTGGTCAGAAAGACTTTCTCCGCAGCAGCCTCACAAACCAGCTCTTCGCCCCTAGGAGCTAAACTTCCCCTCTGTGCTAGATTTGCACTACTCATCACATGCAGCTGCACATCATGGGCTGTGGTCAAATCCCACACCCCTGTGAGCAGACCCTGCCCTGTGCTGCTGGCCCTGTTCCATTCTCCAGGATACATCAACACTGACTTTCTGCATAGTCCCTCTCTGAATGTCTTTTTTTTACCTCCCTGGGGAAAATTTTGCTTTGGTTGCTTTGAAAGTGGATCTGAACAGTCATGGAAAAGTCGGTGGAGAAGCTATAGGGCTGTAATGCTGCCAGAGCCTGCAGGAGCACTGCTCCAGGCACTCAGGGACAAAGGAATGTGTGCCATAAACAGATGCAGGTGATATTTGGTCATCAGCTCAACAAACATTCCAAGCCATACCTCCAAGCCATACGTTCCTCAGGGGGAGATCATTCGCTCTCAGCAGGATGCCTCAGCTTTCACAGGCAGGGTGGGGGTTTTGTTTGTTTGTTTGTTTTTATCCATGGTTAATTTTTCACCCTTTCCTGTGCTGCCGTCCTGTGTCAGAGGTGCCAGGTGCTTATACTAAGGATGCAGAGAGGGTAAGGGAAAGCTTCCTGGTCTCTGGAGGAGTCGGTGCCTGTTCAGCGGGGGCTGGGGGATCCCCATGCCCCGGGGGTTCTCCTGCAGCGTCCGTCGAAGCTCAAGCAGGTCCCATGTGGTGCCACAGTGCAGCTCCTCAGCAAGCTGCCACCAGCAGAGGGGACTGCAAGACCATTTCACAGAGACCGGGGAAAAGGCAGTTTCCAGAGACAGTGAAGCGAGTGTTCAGGTAACCTTTCGCACCCACTTACACAGGGTCAATCTCCGGTCAAAACTTAAAATAACAAATGCAAGGCTGCAGGTAGAGCTGTGTGATGTTTCTGCCTGCTTAATCTTTCAAGCTGATTGTAATGCAAAGTCTCTATTCTTTCCTAGGAAGAATTAAAAGGCAGAATATGAAGTCAGGAAAAATGCCACTTGTAAATTATTCCCTCTAGTTGCTATTCTAAACTTCTGAGCTGGGATCCCTAAAAGTCCCAATGCTGCTTTTAAAAATCATGGAAGGATTTATTTTTCATCTCTTTAACTTGTTTTCTTTAAATGCACAGTCTTTGGGGATCCTTTGCTTTGCTTTTCATTCATCATTTCTGCAACCAGCAGAATGAGATATTGGAATTTGAATTCTTTAGCCTAAACAAGCTCCTCCTCAAAGCCAGGGGCTGGAGATCCTGTGGCTCCCAGATGGGTGCCAAACAGAGCAATGGCTGTCTGGAGGAAACTGAGCAAGTGTCACATTTTAACATACACTGGTCCTCTCTGCTGCATGAAAAGGCAGGGAAAGCCCATGGCACTCGTTTCAGGCCTTCTTTTGCCCAAGAGGCTGGAGTTGGTGCTCAGGGATTGGAGACCAAGGAGGAAGGGCTGCTCTGTTCAGCCCCATAAGGAGCCTTCCTTGGCACAGACGCTCTGCTTCAGCATTGCAGATCCCAGCCCCTTCCCAGTGCCTTCCAGTTTGTCAAAACTCACACAAAGTTACTGAATGCAGGAAAGGACACAACAGTTAAAAGCTAGAGCCTCACAAATGAATATGCTGGCAGGTTAAGACACCTGGTGTTGCAAGTCCCAGTGGGGAAGTGTGGGTGACCAGCAGGATCATATTCCTGTCCCTCTGGTTTGACCTGATCTTGCTCTGAGGATCAGGGGAGAATTTGCTGTTCTTAGACTGAAGAATTTCTTTGCATTGTGGCCAGAAAACAGCTGCATTTGAAGCAGTTGGGATGTGGCCAGTGTGTCCTGCTGCTCTCTGACCTCTGAGCAGCAAGATGAAGTATTGCAGAATCCCAAAGGGATTTGGTCATCGTGTCAAGACTCCTTCAATGACAGTGTGCTGTGTTGCTTCCCATTCACACTGTGGCCAGTTGAGGGCTGAGTTGTTTATGTTTTTTTTTTTTTAACTCCTTCTTTGTTTGCATTTTGGTTTTAACAGTTATTAACTAATAGAAAAGGAACTTTCAGCAGTTCAAACACTGTCTCAGAAAACACACAAGAAAGAATGTATATTACCCAGCTAATCCCTAATCTATACAATCAGCAGTAACGAGCCCTTGTAAGTGATGATGTCAGTGCTCCAAACATCTAACAGAGGACTCTTGCCTTGATCAGGGACATTAGACAACAAAAGCAAGCAATGAGTGCAGTGTGACTATTCTCAATTTATAGAAATGGAAACCAAGATACAAGCAAATAACTTTTAAACATGGATTTAAATGTAGCGAGAATTTACTGATTCTGACCAATTTTTGTTATCTGTAAAGGCTACTAGGTTGGACCTTGTACAGATATATCTTTTCACTCCCTCAGGCAAGGTTATTTTGAAAAAAATCAAGTAGCACAGATATTCCAGAAGAGCAATTACAGAAAAACTTATTTGGCAATAATTATGCTAGTTAGTGATTCTGCAGAGATGAGGAATTATATTTCAATCTCTGCAGAGCTGGCAACATTTAATCATTATGTTTGTGCTCAATTCCCAGCACAATGAGGCCCTGATTTCCACCTGGTGCTTCCAGACACTGTAACAGGGCAAATTAAAATGGGTAACACTCAAGAAGTAGGTAACTCCTTTCCTGTGCAACCTCTTCTATCTTTAAGCCCACTCATTCTTTCTCTGGCACAGCAGATTCCCTGTTATTTTTAACCCAATCCTCCACTTAGGACATTCTTGGATTTTTCCCTAAAAAAGCACCTGCCTTTCTGGTTACACTATTTCCCTTTCTCTTTTGTTGTGGGAGCATGTTTTCAGTTGGATAAATCCTCTGGCTGACACTCAGTGAAGGACTGGCAGGGACATGCATATCCTCCCAGCTCTGAAGGATGCTTTTATTTCCTTCTGTCCCACAGCTGGGCATTCTCAGGCCAGACTGTGCTGGGTGCCACAAGGAGCTTCTTGGCCATTTGAGCACTTGACATCTGCAGCTCAGCCTGCAGCCACTCTCCTGGGGACAGTGTGGTTGTTACAGCCCATTTTCACTGCTGCCCTGTGGCATTAATTATGCCACACTATAATCTTTGGCTGTCTTTGGTGAAGTGCTCTCTCCTGTTATTTGTTTCTAACTGCTTTATCGCCTTATTTTTGAAAGTGTAAAATTTGAAAGTGTCCAAATGGATTCTGAATATAGCGACAGCCTGGTCACCTGATGGGCTCTTCAGCAGGGGTGAATCAGTTCCAGTTAATAGGGCTCTGCCTACCAGTCCCAAGCACGGATCCTGCTCAGCTTTATGGCACGACTAAGAGATTTCCTAAAAAAAAAATGATGGCTTTAAATCTTTTTTTTACCTAAATGTACTAGTGACATGCCTGGGGAAATGTAAGCTCTCCCCCTCATGACTGTAACTCAAGGACAGGTTAAATAAACACATTCCCAGTCCTTGCACCCAAAAAAAGTGCAAAATCAATTACCAATCAACCACACTCAATCATTATTGAACAGAAATATCAAAGTCTTATTTTAACATTGTTATAGCCCTTGTGGTTCAAGCATCAGAGAGACATTGTCTGTGACTCTCTTTCCACTGGCCACAACAGCTCTGCAGTGTAATCACCTGTGTATGATGAAAAGGGAAGCTGAGGCATATGATTTGTTTTGGGTTTTTTTTTTTTGTTTTCTGGAAGAAACAGCAGGTTTTGACTGAGCTGAGCAAACCAAGTTATTCCATTAAGTCAAATGCTCACAGTCTTTGCCAGCGTAAATAATTTCAAACCTTGATACTGGTGCTAAACTGTGCTTCAGACATCATTGGTGATTTGAACTGCCTGGTGCTAAAGGAGTCAGATCTTTAGGGGACAAATATCAGCACTTTCCAAAATGCCAGTGCCTCATAAATATCTCAAAGCCAAATGAATCAGTCCAAACGACTTCTGAAACCCTTGCAAAACCTCCTCAGCAGCAATTAAGGCAAGAGGAGCAGGAGGATGAAAGGTTCACTCATTGCTCAGGAGAAGCTGAGTTGTCCCTGCATGAGCAAGGCCGTGCTTGATTGAATTGAAAGCCTCTGTGAAACAGGTCATTGTTTTGGCTTACATGTTATGGTCTTTCAGAGCATCTCTCGTGCCCTGGAGCCACAGGAGCACAGTCCCTCCACAGGCACATTCCTGGGTCGTGGACACACTCCCAGGCAGCCAGCAAGGAGGTTGCTGGGGTTTCACTCAGGGCTGGGAGGAGGTTTTGCTTTTGCTCATGGGCTTGTCTTACTTTTCCTGAGAGTCCACCATGGCAAACACACAGCCCAGGAGCTCAGGCTGCCTCGAGATCATGTCTAATCAGTGTCATTAGCTAATATCCAGAGCTGCTGGAAGAGAACAACAGCTTTGGAAGCACACATTCAAGGAGACGGGGCACTCTGCTCTGCTGTTACAGTCATAGAATCATTTCGGTTGGAAAAGACCTCTGAGATCATTGAGTCCAACCACAGACCTAACACTGCCACTAAACCATGTCCCTAAGTGACACATCTACATGTCTTTGGTTATCCTAAAATGCAGCAGGCTCTGCCATCGTCTCACTGGTTACCATGCTGCTGTTCACCTGCCCCAAGAGCCCTTCACTGCCCCAGTGCTTCCTGTTCATGGGAGATCTCTGCTGGGTTTTCTCTGTGATGAGCGGAAAACACAACCCTTTGTAGCTTTCTAATAGGGATTGTTTCACTGACTGTAGCAACTCTTTAGTAGTCAAGATTTGAACCACATAACATTTCAATTCTGAGTGGTTTTGACTGAAAATTGGCAAAGAGAATGTATAAATATTTTAGATGGAAGTGAAAGGGTATTATCCCTGAATAAAACTGATCATCTGTAGAGAGTTGCTCAGCTGCCTGTGACCAGCCAGGGTGACAAAGCACATTTCTGCAGGAAAAGTAAGACTTGGATACACACAGCAAATAGCAGCAGGCTATGGCTGACTATAATAAACATACCCACAGAATGAGTAAATGAAAAAAAATCATGCTCTTTGCTAGGCTTACAAGATGACTTTGCTCTTTTAATGAATAGTGCCTTCTAATTACATTTTGATACTTCTCTCAACACAGTGACAACAGGGGAAGCTTTTTAGAGATGGAAAAGTTGGTAGTAAACCACAATATGCATTATTAATATGTAATTTCGAGTTATAAAACCCATGGTAAGGAATTAATTTGTTTCCAAAGCAAAGGATTATTTGAGACTCACTGGGAACAGGCACAGGCATTTCTATCTGCTTGTTGTCACAGCAGGAAGGAGCAGCAGTCTGCAGTGGGTTGAGTCAGGATGTGGATTTAATCTATTTAGCTCTCTGGCTAAATCCAAGATTCCTGGTGGGGACCTTGACTGTGAGTGGAGTCACAGAGCCCACTGAGTCCTACCACGAGTCACTTGTCACAAAATCAACATCTTCACGAATCCCACTGCAAACACTTCACTGCTGGGTGCAGTGGGAACCCCTCGACCCAGGGGTACAGTCCACTACGAGACAAGGAGGTAAAATAGAGTGGGAGGGAAAAATAAAGCCAAAATATGAGTCAAACCAAAGAGAGCATCTGCTTGTGGGAATTCATTGAAGAACAGCACTGGGATTAATTGGTGTGCGGCATTTCTCCTCAATGCTGCAAGGCTTAAGAAAGTCTATATGGTGAGGGTTGGGTGTTCCTACTCTAGAGACAGAGCCTGGATGAGGGGACACCCCTGGGCCAGGATCCTGGGCTCCTCACGCTGTGTCCCTCAGCTTGGGGCCGGCGGGCCCTCCGCTGCCACCGTGTCAGTGCCACCTTCCCTGATCATACATATTAGGGAGTATTCAGGGAGAATTTCTTCGCAGAAAGGGTGATTAGGCATTAGAACGAGCTGCCCAGGGAGGTGGGGGAGTCATTTTCTCTGGACGCGGCTCTCAGTGTTCTGTTCTGTCACAGGCTGAACGATCTCAGAGGTCTTTCCCAACTTAACTAATTCTGTGATTAGCAAAAAGCGTGTATTCACCCAAAAGTCCGCACCTCAAATACGCTTCTGGCT
>VZSR01002145.1:6807178-6886823 GCA_013398615.1 Brachypodius melanocephalos | reverse complement strand
AGTGCGGGTGGACACGGGCAGCCGCCGCATCCCTCGAGCTGCGGGAGCCGCCGCCGCGGCGCGGCCGGGGATGCGCCCGGCAGCTGCAGCTCCGGAGGTGATGATTTTACTGAGCTCAGAAATAAATAGGGAAAAAACCCCAAACATCCTCTGAAAGCTGGGATTTTGAGCAGTTTGACCATCTCGCCCTTTTCTCGAGGGGGCAGAGAAGAAGGTAAGAAGTGCGCTGAGCTCCGTCCAGGTTTGTCAGGGCTCCCTAACCCTCCTCCTTGCTGCCCTTGGGATCAGCCTGAGCTCCTTAAAGTTTGGGTTTTCTCGTGGGTCGGTGCCTTGGCCGGAGCTGTCCTGCCCTGGCCGTGTCTCGGAGCACACACCTGGCAGCCAGGCTGGCGTGAGAGGGGCTTACCTTCCTCTCTGCTTACCTTGGCTCTGAGGGACAATAACCTACAGCTCCCAAAGGCCTGTGTGCTGTGAACAAGAACTGCTGATCCTGCAAAGATGCCACTTTCTTCAGCTGCTCTGATGCATGTAAAATTACCATTCTGTTGTACTTGTAACTTAATGGAAAAGGTTTTGTTTAATCGGAAACTGTTGCTTTTCTGTTTACAGTAGTCCGCAATTCCTCATTAAGCTTCCCATCATGTGTTAACTTCCTCCCTGTGAGGCATCTCTGGCAGGTTCAGTTTGTTCTGGAGTTTGACATGGGATGGCTTTGAAGTGTTGCTTTCGAGACTGGATAAGGCAAGCAGAGAGCAGCTATCTCAGCTGCTTGAAGAGAAAAACCAAAACCAGCAGGCTGAGGCCGTGCTCCAGCATGTCCTGTGCATGGTTTGCTGTGTGAGCCCTGTGCTTGGGCTGGGGTGCCTGGTGTGAATGGGATTAAACTCCAGGCAGAGCAATAAATTTGCTCTCCTGGGCTTGCTCCCTTGGCTTTTGCCTGGAGGAGGTCAGATCTTAGCAACCAAGAGTGTAAGCACCAGGCTCTTTTCATTCCAGCAAGGAGTTCAGGCATGTCGTGGTTTGATAATGCTCTGAAGGTTGGGCTTTAATTTGCAGAAGGTGCCAGGCCACTGGGTCACAACAGATTTCTTTCCTTGAGGGAAGCTGTGTTCGCTGTTGTGAAGTGCCTTCTGTCTGGAGCTGTCTCCAGCTGTTTCTCCTTGAGTTTGGGATGGCTCTTGTGTGTTGGAGTAGGGTATGTGTGGGTGCTCCCAGGACAGCTCCTGGTTCAGAGAATGTGGGCAGAGCTGCCCATCCAGATGCTTTTGGAGCAAAGCTGCAAGGACACCTCACCTGTCCTGGCATTGCCTCAGAGAGCAGAGAGTTTCCCCATCACTCCACACAGCCAGAAGGTGCTGTGCCATGGTCACTTCTGCCACAGCTTTCAAAGCTTGTGCTGCTGCTCTGTGCTCTCTAATTAATGTGTTCATTAAGCCCTGAAGGTCTTTGCCTGATACAATTAATTGTCCTTGAACTAGCTAGATTTTCAAGGCTCAGCTTTTCTTTTGCTGGGAAGGAGTTGTGGGATTTTCCCTTCCCCTACTGGGCTCTTGTGGGGTGGCTGCAGTAGGAATATCCTCAGCCTGCAGCAGAGGGGATGTCTGGAAGGATGGTGTCACAGTGTTCTCCTTGCTGGAGCAAGAAGCACTATTTAGGCAGTGGTCACAACAAAAACTTCTGTGGTTTAGACCTTGGCTGGGTGTGAAGAGGTGGCACTGTGCTGTGTCATTGTGCTTCAGCCTTCTGCTTGCAGGGTAGAGCATCTCTTTTCACTGATGTTTGTTCTTTGAAGTTACTGAAGGATGTATTAACCCTGTATTTGTGCCACTATTTGATGAACTGTGGAAAGAACAGTTCCATCTGGAAGCCAAATCTTCTCTTCAGTGTCAATGCTGACCTTAGAAGAGCCTTTATAGGATCATTGCTACCTAGGGACAGGGGAAGGAGAAACTTCTTTTGTAAGAGGTTTCAGAAAAAGGCTGAGGTCGCTGGATGGCTTCTAGCAGGTTGGCTTTGGTCTCTCAGGAGGTATCTGCCTGGCCAAGGGGCAGAGAGGAAAATCCAGGCACACCAAGCTAGTGGAGAAGGGATGTATGTTGGTGAAGAGCTCAGTGTGAGGATTTGTCAGTGCAGCAGCTGTGGGAAGGTAGTTTGGTAGGATCTGAAATCAGTCTGTGCAATTAGTCTGCCTTGGGAGGATGCCTGGAGAGAGGATACCCTTTAGTGCCCTAAAGCACAAGTGGATGATGGGCAGGTGCACTGTTGATGGGTCTGTTCAGCTGCTCAAAGCCCGGACAAATGCTGGGTATAGGGGGAGGCAGGTTCTCCCTAGTGAGAGATCTCCCTCGGTTCCAGGACCCTGTGGGGATGCTGAGTTAGGCAACACAGGTAGCTGAAGGGAGGGAAATGTTTTGTGTGAAGTCAGCAGCAGAGCCCAGCTTTGGGCAGCATCAGGCTATAGCAGGAACTCTCCTGAGTGGGAAGGAGGATGGTGGGTGGGTTTTTTAGCTCTAACTTGGGGCGGGAGGAGACTTCTCCTGCACAGCCTCTGGCAGATGCTTTCTTCTACTCAGCCCTGCCAGTGCTGCAGCCTGGCAGGTGGAGAAGGAGGCTCAGGAAGCTGAACCATCCCTTTGCTGAGAAAGAGCAGAGAAGCAAGTTACCCCTTCATCTTTGGGATGAAAGCAAGGCCTGAGATGTCAGCGTAAAATCCAAGTACAGAGTTGGTATGAGATAAAATTGTGTCTTAAACTGTAGCAAAGGAGACCCCTCTGAAGACAACCAGGTATTCAGTAACCCCTGTGAAAATTCTTCCTCTTATGTCTTTGTCTTCGTGGTTGCACCTCTGATTTTCAGTATTTTTTTTTTCCTTTTTTGGGGGGAGTGGGGAGGAACGGGCTGTCACTTGCTTTAAGACACAAACATCCAGCATGGAGGAAGGTGACCCAGTCACCAAAATTATGTGGTTGAAAAAGGAATGTGTGTGGCTGGCTGTGGCAATGATTGAAGTGTGCAATTGCTGACATAATGCAGTCTGAAGATTGGTTAGGGATATTTGTGATGGATTAAATATCAGGTACAGCCAGTAAATAAATTATACCAAAAAATGCCACGTGGTTGAGCATGTAGTTTTAATTAAGACAGTGGTTAAGCTTAGTATGGTTGGAGAAAAGTATCTGAAACCTTCTAAAGAGAACAGATCCTAATAAATTGGAGAAGGATACTAATCTGAAAGATGGTATGGTGGGAAGGAGCTACAGTGATTTTCATCCATGTGTGGGAGGGTGGCTGTTGATTTGTGCTGGTGGGTGAGGTGTGAGTACATGTGTTCCAGCCCTTCAGAAACAGGGATATTTCTCAGGCTTGTGTGTTTGGCCACAGGTGGTGACTTTCCTGATTGAGTCCTTAATCACAGAAAAAGATTTTATAGACTGTGTCATTGACGCTGAAGTGCAGTCAAGGACTGCAGAACTTGCAGTTCTAACTTGCTTAGGAATTTGCAGCCTGGATTTGTTGGTCACTTTTTCTACTGGTTTAAGTTTTTAGAAAGATTTTCGTGTTTCATTGCACTCTTCAGTTTTATTATATATTTTATATACTCATACCTATTTTATATATTAGATATTAACTTTATTTTATATTTTTGGCTCAAGTGATATGGATAGAAACAGAGAGAGAAGCACAAATGTCATATCTGTCAAGTACCTGACACTGGAGAAATTTTTTGTTTGTTGTTTTCAGGTGCTGGTGTCCTTGGATGGAGAAATTCTCTTGAAAGCCCAAATCCTTCTGAGGACACAGCTTCTCTGTGGGCTGAGGCTGGCAGCTGAAAGGAAGGGCTGTCCCATGGCAGCTGGGGGCTTCATATCCCACAAAGCTGCTGGCTTAGGGAGTGAACCTGGCCAAGTATGAACCCTTGTATTTTATTTCTTGATGGCACCCAGAGCATGAGCTGAGTCATGCTTTGTGCATAAGGTGGGGTTTGTTGAGGACTTGTTTCTTTTGAGTTGCTGCCCTGGGAAGGCATTATTTTTGGGTGAGTACTGCTGAAATAGTTGTAGTTCTTTTTTCTAAAATCCGTGTGGGATTAGTTTAGGCTGCTTGTGTCCGGGGTGATTTCAGTGTTCCTGCAGAGCAGTGGCTGTGAAATGTTGTGATGAATTCTTCAGTATTGTTCAGAGAGTTGATGGTGAAGTTGTTAGCTAGTTAACAGTGACTGCTCTAATTATTCTGGTGTGAGTATAAACAGCAAGGCTGTGATGTGCTGGAGCAGTATTTGAATATGTGTTTTTCTGAGATGCAGACATGCTTCTCCTTTTCCCTGTTCCTGTGCTGTAGTCTCTGCACAGCAGCCCTGTGTATGCCTTGGACAAGCAGAAAAGCTGTGGAAGTCCAGCTTTCCTTTCTGCTGGTACTGGTGCCAAGTGGCAACTGCTTCTCTGAGGGCAGTGGAGCCAAATTCATGGCCTCACTGTTTTTTGCTGCCTTCTGCCATTCCCTGTCTCCAGCAGTATAAGTGAGGACTATGTCCCATCCCTTTTAGAGCTGGGATGTTGGTGGGAGTCACTGCTGCAGAGATGGGGCAGAGGGGCTTGTGTTAAACACCTCTGTGCCAAGGTGGAAGAGAGCAGATCCCTGAATCCTGCAGTTCCTGTGCAATATGCCATGAATGTTTTTGGGGTGTGCTGATCACAATATGCCATGAATGTTTTTGGGGTGTGCTGATCACACACAGCCAAGTGACTCTGTGATTTTGTGACCTTGTGAGGACAGAGCATTAAGTGCTGGGGAAACCCAGACTAAATAACACTCTCTGAGGATATGATGGAGTTGTATTTGTGACTGATGGAGATTGAGGTGAGAGTGTGAACCAGTGGTACCAAGGGATGTGAGACCATCCCACCCTGGTGACCTGGACTGTAGTGCCTGTGTGTGACAGTTCAGTGCTGTTCTGGAGCAGTGCTCCCAGTCAGGTGCTGCTGTTCTCCTCCTGGTGTTCCTCTGCTGCACAGATTGGTGACAATTTTGTCTTGCAGTCTTGTGAGTGCAGCAGAGCTTGAATCACCCACACCGTATTTTGTCTCAGTTTTGCTTCACTTTTGTAGAGTATATTTATTAACTCAAAGACTATTTTGCTGTCATGAGACTTTATCGTGGGTGCCTGTCTCTTCTTCCCCTCTACCACTCCTGCAGTCGTTCAGATTTCCATTCTATAGAACAGAAGTGAGTCCTAAACCCCCAAAAGAGCTGCTGAGCATGGATTTGCTGTACAAAATAACGTGGGCACAGCCCTCTGAAGCCCACAGCTGGAGGCTGTCACATCCACAGTAGATAAAGCTGAAGGAATTGGGCAGCAGTAGTAAAAGAAAAGAGCCAACAGAGCTTTGCAGAGTAGTGTGTGCATGTGCGTACCTACCTGAGGCTGCCTGTAATTATCACAGCTCCCACGCTGTCCTGCTGTGGCATCCAACTCTGTCAAAGTTACTCTCAACTACCTCCTGCCTTTGTGCTTTCTCACCATGGTACTGGCAACACACAGGCATTGCCAGAGCTTTTCTCCTGCCCCTGGACTTCCTTGTGTGCTGGATGCAGTTAGTGGCCTTAGTCTGCTCTAATGTTGTCTTTCAGAGAGAATTTGGGATGCTCAAAGGGACCCCTGCCTAGAAGAGGGTCTGTAGCTGTTGCTTCATGCTGGCTATCTGCTACCAGCCCCTCCTTCTCCCTCATTCCAGCCCAGCCAGTGGAGTCTTGACTGTTTGTGGACAAGAAGCTGGAAGATGTGTGAGCTGCCTTCTCATTAGGAGCCTGGCAGGGATGTGATGTGAGGATGAACCACAGCTCCACTGGGGAAGGAGGCTTCCTTCCTGCAGCATGTGAGGAGTGATTGATGGTAGCATGAAGGAAAAAGGATGAAATTGCCTCTCAATTAGTTGAGTGCTGCCTTGGAGAAGTGTATCTTATTGCTTCAGAGCTTCCTCCCCTGTCTTTTGTCAGTGCTTAAAGGTCAGTGTGGAAAAACTGGGAGGGAAGGAGAGAGAACTGGGTTTGGATACTGGTGATGCATAGAAGGTGGTAACCCAATGCCAAAGAAATCGAGGTATTTGAAAGGCAGTAGGACCTGGTGCAGTGTTCCTATGACAAATTATATGTGGAAGCCAAGCACTTAAATGAGTCAAGTCTTAATTTTGACATTTCCTAACACCTGGTTTTGGAAATGCTGTCTGGGTAGTGCTGTTCTGGGATATTATTTGTGCTGGAACCAAGGGTTTGGGTCTGCTTGCTAATGGTGTGCCTGCTTTGAGTGGCAGTATGAGGACAGGAAACTCATCTGCTGACCTCTCACTGATGAGGTGCTTTGATGTGGAATCTGGATTGACCTTTCTGTAGCTCAGCTTGACTGACAAAGGTTAATGATATCTGAGGCTACCAGGCAGAGTGTAAAACAGACCTGACATGAGTCCTTTAGCCCTTCTGTGTCAGCACCTCATCCCCAGGCTGAAAGATGGGGCTGGAAAAGTGAAAGGTGTCCAAGTGCAGGTTGTTAGGCCAATCCTTGCTGAGTGCAGGGGGAACAGAAATGTGTCCCGTCAGGGCTGGGGTATGGGGTCCCTGCACGAGCAGGATGTGATTTGTTTTAACAGTGAGAACAAGGTCCTCTAGCTTAACTTGTCCTCTGGTAGTAGTGGGCATGAATTTCAGTGTTCTCAGCCGTGTTATTAATGTGCTCTTCCAGGGTGCTTCCACACTCTGATCAGGCTTCTGCTTTGTCCTTTCTC
The DNA here is from genome assembly GCA_013398615.1 of Brachypodius melanocephalos. NCBI lineage: Eukaryota > Metazoa > Chordata > Aves > Passeriformes > Pycnonotidae > Brachypodius > Brachypodius melanocephalos. Next base: position 6,880,047 of record VZSR01002145.1, on the reverse strand, counting down.
ATGCAGTTTGATGTGAGCAGTCTTTGTAATTTGCCTTGAAGAGTGGTGAAAAGGCAAGCTTTACTCATAGCACTTGCTGGGAGCCCATCCCATAATGCCAGATAGATTGATTTAAGTCTGAATGCAGAATGGAACTGGTATTTTTGGTTAATTTTCGGAGTTTGCTGTTTCCAAGGAGCTGAAAAGTGTCTGTGCACCATCTGAATGCCACTGGATCTGTCTTCCATGCTAAATGATTACCACAGATGCAAGAGAACAATATGAGATTGTCCCACCGGTGGGAACTGATTCTTCTGTGGCTCATCCCCTCAGCCACCAAAGGAATGAAAGAGCAAAGCCAGTACAGCTTTCCTTGTGCTCATCCAAACATCTGCCTGCTTGCCTCAATGTTTATTGTGTTAAGAGCACAAACTTCACAGCAGGGACCAGCATTTTCTCTGTGCAGCATCAGGCCCGGGTGATAGCAGTGTCTGAAGTGCCACAGTAATGGTAAATAAGCCTCCAGATCTGAGTCAAAAAATGGCAGATGCTCTAGGGGTGCAGAGAGCATCCTGTTACCTAAAGAGGTGTTTTGACTCCAAAAGCAGCATGTTTTTGGTTCAGTGCCTGCCCAGGATCCCAGGGGAAGCCCCCTCCCCTCATCCCCAGGGAGGTCCCTGGCTCTCCCTGCTCTCCCTTGCTTGCTCCATGCAGTGGGTGCACCAGCCTCCTGCTGATGCCGTGGCTGCAATGCCAAGATATTTTTGAGGTTTTGCTGTGAGCTGGATAAAACCACCTGGATTCATTGAGGATGTTTTGTGGTCACTGCAAAGTGCTGAGAGTTTCATTCCACTAAAGCCTTGTGGAGGAAATGAAACCCAGAGTCTTTAATATTCCATGCTCTTTAGGTATGAATAAATTTTTCCTTGCCCTGAAACCTTCTCCTGCTGTGAAATTCATTCCAATCTCTTTGTCTAAGACAATCAATCTCCTTCCTTTACTCTCTCCTCCCGTGCCCCAGCTTTTATGAACCTAGAAATGTGCTGACATCTCACCATCAAACTGGCTAGGGAGTTCTGCAGAGTATTTTTGCAAGTTGTCAGTGTAGCTGCCTGCAGAAGGAGGGGAAGATGGCTTGGAGTTGCTTATCTCCTGGGGAATTTGGTTTTCTTAGCTGATGGCTTTCTGCAAAAGTGTCTGAGCCCTGTCCATGTCCATCTGTTCCCCTCAAAAGGAAGGGCATGGGGTTGGGGAGCCAATGAAGAAAGAGCATCATAGTGGTTTAATACATTTATTTTGGCAGTGCTCGCTCCTGTAGCAGATCCCTGTCCTCACCATGCACATGAACTGACCTGAGCCTCTCTGGAGCTGTCCCTTCCACTGTCCTGTCCTGTGGATCCCTCGGTGGCTCTGCAGTTGTTGTTCTGCTTTCTTGGCAAGAGGCCTGTGCCTCACACTGAGCCCCTTCCTGCTCCACTTCCCAGGAAGCTGAGCTATCCAACATAGGAGTTGTTCAGTTCCTATGGGATTCCTGCAGTAACCTGGGCTGGTGGCAGGTGTGGCTCCTGAGGGGCCTGAGTGAAGCCCCTGTGCTTTCCTGGAGCAGGTACAGGTGACTGCACTGGTTGGGATGGACTGAGCTGAAGCTTGTTGGACCTGAGAGGTGATACCTTAAAGCAAAGGTCATCCCAGCCACTCCTTATATGCTGACATTGAGAAACACCATTTCCAGCAGCAACTTGGCTATTCCAAAGTCCTTGACCTCCTCTGAACCTCTCTGCAGCCCTGGCATCTCCCAAGCTGAGCAGTGCTGGTCATTGGAAAATTTGAGCCCAATAACATCAGCTCCCCTGATGTCTTCCAACCTAACAGTGCCTGGCTCTTCCTGCCCTGCACAGCCCCATCCTCTGGCTAGACAGTCCTATGGAGATTCACCAGAGCCAAAGGATTTGGGGGGATCTGCTGGGCAGCTCCTTTGGGCAGGCAGGATGCCAAGAGCTGGGGCACAGGCTGGTGAGCTGGAGGGGAATGGGAAAGCCTGTCCAGAAGGGACTCTGAAGGTCCTCTGAGGTCACTGTGAACTCTGAACAGCCACAGCATCACACAGTTGGGAACCTGACCTGCAAAACCTGGAGCCAAAAGGATGTGACAGGGTAAGGAACAAAACACCCCTCTGTTGTTCCCCTGGGCTCTCTGGCCTTGGGAATCCACATCCTCCTTGCCTAGTTCCTGTGCACAGCTGGGACTGCTGGGAACATTGCTGGATGTCACTGGGACCAGCTGAAGCTGGTCAAGGACTAAGTGTGAACCAGCAAACTCTCAAGCAAACCAGTTCCTTTACTTTGGAAGCTGCAATGGCAACACCTCCTAGGCCTTGGGGAGGGTGCTGATGCTGATGAAAGCAGATTCCTGACATTAATACCAGATGGAATGCAGCTGCTCCTTCATGTGAGAAGCTGGAAGCCTTTGGGTGCCCCATAGCTCTCACAGGTGCTGGGAAGCAGCTGCTCCTTCCATGGTGGCAGGCAGGTCCTACATCCAGCTCTGCAGTGTGTCAAACCAAACATGCTCTGGTGATTGGGCTGGGCAGAGCCTCCTGTCAAATTATTTGTTCTGGCTTCAATTTTGTCTGCTTTGGAAACTTGTCATTTTCTAGCCTTTCGAGACCACCTCCCAGAGAACATGGGAATTTTAAGTATTTAGACATGTAATAATGGTGTAATTAAAATCTTTAATTTTATTTTTCTTCCTTGAGTGTAATTCCTTTGATTTAAAGGGTGGTAGTAGCTAATTGGATTCTGGGCCAGACTTGCACAGGCAGCCAGGGGGAGGTACTGCAAATGAGTCTAGCCAGGAAATTGCTAATTTAAATATAGTTCTTGGTAGGGTCAGTGTAACACCCAAGGGACAAATTAAGAGTAAAATTTCTGCTGTAATGTGTTCATTTAGCTGCAGACACAATCTTAAGGAAAACAAGGAAGCTTGGGAGTGAGAGGAGCAAATTTCAGGGTGGATGTCCCTTCTGTTGAGCATTTGTGTGCTGCTGCAGGTCTCTCATAGGCAACTGCATCCTTCTCCTGGCTCTGGGCTGTCTGGTTACATTGACTGATCCCAAGAAAAAACCACTGAAGGGATTTGGGGGTTTGTGGGTGTTAGTGGCTTCACTGGAGGATGGAAATCCATAGTTTACATAATGCTGTGGGTATCCTTTTGCTTTAACCAGCTTTGGCACAGATCACCTGGATCCCACTGTTCATCATGTGGAAGGGAGATGGGACTAGTCACCACCTCATTGCATTGCCTGCCTTAATGGGGGACAGGATTCCCTGTGAGGCTGCTGCCCACTTCCCAAATGGCTGGCTGGGATGGTGCATCTCCTCCCATGGGTGCTCTGAACAGGCATGCAGGGATGTGACAGGAGTCTGTGGCCTGAGATGGATTCAGCCTGAGGAAAAAAAAAAAAGAATTCAGGGAATTGAAGCACTGGGACTGTCCCTTTGGAAATCTGTGTTTTTCCTGTTGGGACCCATGACCCTTTCACAGATGGACGAGGTCATTGTCCCTGCTGGGAGCATGTGTGAGCAGAAGGCAGCCAGGATGCAGGATATGGAGCACATCTGGAGTAACCCCTGGCTGAGAGCCAGCACTGCTCTCAAGTTTGACTAAAAACATTAATTTTCCAGCCCTGCTTATTTCTTGATTTAGGCCTGGCTCAGACCATGTGCAGCAGAGCTCACCTACTCCTTGGTGGCTCTTAGGAACAGTCTGAGTTAGTCCTTGGCAATTGTAATTTCTCTTGAAGGCTAAGTTAAGGAAATGCTGCTGGTGATGGCAGCTGCAGAAGAGCAGCTTGTTTTATGTTTCCCAGGACCTCAGACCGAGCTCTTGATGTTCCCTCTTTCATTTTGACTGTGTCCCCAGGGGAAGGCCACGTGTGTAGGGAGGGAGGCAGAGCTTGTTGGAAATTAAGCCTGATCCCACATCCCTCCCCTCTCTGGAGAGCTGCAGAACTGTTCACTGTTGCTGAATAAGATTCCACAAAAGCTGGGGATCGTCCCACCTTGCCTGACAGGTCAGCAGGTGTGACCAGTTGCACTGTGCGTCACTTGTTTTGTATATTCTACTTAAATTGTTATTAATTATTTTCTCTTCTTTTTAAGTCCTAGTAAACTGGTTTTTATCTCAACTCACAAATTTTACTTTTTTTTCCTCCCTCAGTTCTTTCCCCCATTCCTGGAGAAGGATCTGTGAGCAAGCAGCTGTGTGGTGTTTACCTGGCTGCCAAGTTAAACTACAACATTTAAACTCTATTTTTAAAGGCTGCTTTGATTCTAAGCTCTTTGAGCCAAAGCTTGCCTTTCTTAAAATATTAAACACAGTGGGGCAGAGAGCTCTCTATTAATTGATGCTGTTGCCAGGCTATTGAAAAGTTGCAGTAATGTGGCCAAATTTTCAAGTGTGGTCTAGGCTTTCAGCCTGGATGTCAGAAAGGGAAAGCTAATTACAGTGTGAACTGAGGAGAACAGGCTGGCTGGAAGGAAATGTCATTAAGGTTCTCCTCAGGTGCCAGGTCAGCCCATGTCAAATCACAGCTGCCTCAACCTCTAAATTTCTTCCTCCTTCCGTTAAATTACTACCAAGTGATTTCTTGCAAGTGTAACCACCTTTTATAACAAGAGAAGGAAAACTGGCTGTTTTCTTTAAATACAAACAATATTGCAGGAGCAAATAGAAGAGGTTATTTTCTTCCCTGGCCCTGTAGTGCTATAGAGAGTGTCTGTGCTGGCTTCCTGCTGACCCTGGGCTGTGGTCCTGGGGCAGTGGGGGTGTGTATGGTTTATCCTCTCTGACACTGTGTGGAATTGCTGTTGGGATGCCTGAATTCCCCAGTTTGTCCGGCTGCCTGTGCAGTGCTTGTCATGTTGCAGAGCTCAAGTCCCTACAGTGTCGTGGAGACTGAAAAAACAGCTTCAGATTGGTTGTAGACAAATTCAGAGATGTTCTGTCAGGGCTCCCTGAGTGGCTGCTTGAAGCCAGAGGTGCTGTCAGGAGGCCAAACTAAACTTTTCCTCATTATCATAGCTATTTTAAAGCTCTTGGTTTCTGCAGCAGCACTGCTCCCAACATCCACTGCTGGCCACTGTTAGTGACAGAAATCAGGGCAGGGTGGATACGTGGCTTGACTCAGCATGGCTTTTCCTATAAATGATCTGCTGGCTTGTTTTCTAGAAGCTCTTGACCTACATCTCAAACTTGGTGCTGGTTCAGGAAGGAACAGCAGTCACAGTTCCATAATGCACATGTGGGGAAAGTTTGATCTCTTGCAGCTCCCTCTCAAGGTGGAATGTCTTGGTGTCAGCTAGGGCTGGGTAGAGCTAGAACCATGTAAATCAGAGCTTTCTGTAAAAAAAAAAAAAAAAATGGTACTTAATCTGTTTTCCTTCTGAACTGAGACCCTGTGTGAAAGACAAACCGGGTACCTGCTGTGCATCTCTGTCTGTCTGTCCCGTCTCACTCTGCAATCCATCAGCTTCTGGAGCCTTTGTCCCCCTGGACTCAAATGTCTTGCAGTGTTAGGGCTGCAAGGATTTTTTACAAGTTTTCAAGGAAATGGATGTCCAGGTAGAGAGGGAAGATGTCATGGTGAAGGGAAAAGTGAGGAGCTCCAGTCCATTACTTCGGCTCGTACCAGGACAAGGTGGTTTATGCTGCTTCTCTCACCTTCAGTCTCTCCTACCATCATTCTGGTGCCATTCTTTCCCTTTTCCTGCCCTTGATACTTGGTCCTGGAGAGTCCTTGTCCTGTGACCACTTCTGAGGGTCAGCAGGGTCTGCTCTGAATCAGGGCTGGGCTGCTGGGAGAGCACTGCTGGCCAAAATTTGGGTTATTTGGAGAAGCAATGGACAGTGATGGTGGGGGGTGTGAAGACCAAGCCTCAGAGCTATTGCATGTTCTCTGTGCAGAGAGCCTGGGGACACCTTGGAGGTCCAGGATACAGGTAGGTTGCCTGGCCACAAATTATACAGAAACCTAACCCTAAGAGAGCTTAGAACCCTTCCCTGCACTGCCAGCAAGGTTCACTTGGCTCACTAACACGATGCCACATGGCCAAGCCATTGCTACACTGATACAGCTGGTGTCACTTTGCATTCTCTAGGATAGTCCACCTTGGAACTCCAGTCCTGACCCTTTCTGAGACTGTTTTTCCTCTTAAAAGTTCACCTGGGAGCTCCCACAGGATGCAGAATTTGCAGTTCTTTCCTTAATACTTCATCATCCTCCTGCAGTGTTGAACCCTCTTGCCCAGGGGGAGGAAGATGCTCTGTTTTGAGGTCAGGGTGAGCTGAAGAGTGTCAGATCAAGGCACAAATTTATCTCCATGTCTTAAATCCCAAATCATTGAAGGGGTTGGTGGGATGTTTGCATGTAAGGTGTGGGCAAATGCAGCCCAGCTCGAGTACTGGCTAATAAAGAGTCTAGTACAGAAAAATAAGATTCTCAGAGGAGATTTAATAACTGGGGAGAATAATTGTAAAGTACTTCAGAATATTAACCAAAGCCTGAATGCATCCAATTAGCTTAATGAAGCTGGGTGGTTGGGTTCTTTTTTTAATCAAACAGATGGGCAAAACATTATGCACGAAAAATGAGATCTGAATACAATGAACACATTTAATTAACAAATAAAAGACAGAGAAAGGGTTTGTTTTTCAACTTGAGAAGTGAAAGCTTCTACTGCACCAAATACTCAAAAAAGAGCCTTAAATGTCATGGTGTCTTGAAAGTGTCACATACTTATTATTTGCAAAGACTGGGGTGTTTGAGATGGGAGGTCAGCCTGGGGCTGGCTGCACCTGCAGGCAGGTGAGCAGGTGCATCACCAACCCAACAGTGCTGCAGAGCCATGGAGCAATCCCTGGCTGCTGCTGTGGGCTGTTCCCAAGGGACAGAAGCATTAACTTAAGCTCTGCTCAACCCTCTGCTCCAAATACATTTCCCTGCATGTCAGTGATCGCCCCTGCTCTGCAGAAGGGGGAAGCCAGGACTCCTGGGTTAATCAGGGTGTGAGGTCAGTGTTGAATGTGTGGTGCTGCTCAGTGTCCTCAGCGTTCAGGAGAGCTGGGGAGTGTTTCCCTGCTGGCCTGCGCTTCTGCCATCCTGTGTGGAGCTGCTGCAGCCACCCACTGTGATGCTGCTGGCCCCAGTCATGGAGATCAATTCCCACCTCTGGTTTCCCTGTCCTTGCTGCAGTGCTGGCTCCCATCCTGCTGGTGCCCAGTACAGACACAACTCCTCTGCTGTATGACCAGCTTTACTGGGCCATGGAAACCTGGTGCAAATCAATGCCTTCCCTCTCCAGACGGGAGACTCCTCTCCACACAAGCCTTGAGTGCTTCTGTAAATGTGAAATAAAAACTGTAATATCAGTCTTGCCAAGGCTGGGAGTGTTTGCTCCAGCCTAATAAGCTGAACAAGCCATTTTGATATTAAGCCTATAATAATAACACCTTGTAGCTGAAGAGTGTGTTTTTCCCCATTGGTGGATTACTCAGCCCTTTTCTTTTGAGGCAGTGTTTAACAAAAGCAGAGACTTTCCCAGACTCTGTTTAATTAAACACAGCTCAGAGATCTCTTCATTTCAGTGCTGTGACAATATTGCTCTGCAGTCTCATCTCCAGGGCAGTTGGAACTTGTGCTCTGCCAGTGCATGGACTGGGTAGGTCACTGTCTCCTGCCCAGATGTGCCTGTCCAGATGTGCCCAATGGTGTGGAAATCCCAGAGGGGCTCACATTTGTAGAGACCCACAGGCTCCAGCTGCTTTTGAAGCTGAGTAGGGGCTTGGTCTGAGCTGTGTAGCCCATGCAAGTGGCAGCTCAGCCAACGTGCTTTACACTGCAACTAAGATTTGGGGTCCTAATTTCTACCTGCTCCCTTTTTTGGTTGTTAATGTAGCTGTGAGAGCATTTGGAGTGCAATGGCCTGGTTATCAACAATTACACACAAAGTAAAGGCTTTAATTTGAAGGCTCCTCATTTCTGCCTTAGGAGTTACCCATGAGCAGATGGTGATATGCTCTGGTTTTGCTTATTCTTGCAGATTATTTGCCAGATAATTTTTCTGACTAATTCTTTGGCCCATAGACTGTTTATAAACCTGGAGTCAGGTTTCGGGTAAAAAACACTTGTGTTTGCAAATTTTAAAATCTGTTCCTGTGCTGGCTTGCTGATGTCACTGTGAGTAGGAGACTCCTCTGAGTGGCAAATGCTCTCTGTACCATGGGAGAGAGGCAGCTCTCTTTCCCAGTGACGGGATGGGAAGAACAATCTTCATGCCTCTTTGGGGGCTTATTTTTATTTTAAAGCATGATATGGCTGAAGTCCTAATCCCAGCATCAGTGTTATCATACTGACCTCCCCTGAGGTCACATTGCTGTTTTGGATGGCATGATAAGGCACTTCTGCTGCCACAGAGTTTGTGTCCTGTGCAGGTGATGCTGCATAACCTGTGCACAGCAGAAGTTGGGGGATTTGCCTGTGTGTGGCTGGGCAGGACACTGGTATCGATAGTGGTGAGGGCACTGCAGCCACTGGCACAGCTCTCCCTGAAAAGTGCTGAAAGGCTGTGGTGATGATATTATTATTGTTGTTGTGATTACTATTATCGTTGTTATTGTTTCCCCTCATCTCTTACCACCTCTACCTTTTAAAAAAAAATCAGTCCCTTGGATATCTCTAGAGAGCTGGCAGTGGGTAACTGCCTGACTGATTTATTCTGGTGTTTTAACATTTACTGGATTTACATAACAGCCAAACAATCTGTTTCAGGAGTTTAATATAAACCCATCTCTAGTGAGTCACATCCATGTTAGCAGTAATGCAAAGAGAGGCAGCTTGGGGAGTGAGGGGGTGACTTCTGGGTTTCTGCATGGGAATATATTTCAGGAATGGCTGCCTGAAATATCCCTGACACCTCATAGCTGAGTGATGCTGCCAGTTCTCCTCTGCCATCAGGGATTTGTTCTTAAACTTTGAAAGAGCAGTGGATGTGTCACATCAGTGCTTCCATTGCTGCTCCCAGCTGAGTCTGGGGGCTTTTCCAGAGCTCCCCAGGCACTGCTCTGTGTCCCTGGTACTCCACAGCCCCCCTGTGTGTAAAATACCTTTACAAGTATGTGCATGCTTGAAGGAGGGAGTGTAGCTATGGGAGCAGCAAGATGAGGCCTGTGGAGATGTGCTGTTTGCTTTTCTAATTCAAAACCACGTAGCACTTGTTTGTGCCAGGTCCCCAAGATGTACAGATCAGCACAGCAGCAAATGGGGTACAGATGTGTGCCAGCATTTCCTGGGGTCTGTGCAGGTTCTGGGGACAGAGTTTGAGCTCAACCAGATGAGAGCTCAAACTCTGTCCTCAGAGTGAATTTGAACTCCCTGGGCAGTCACAGCAAAATGTTGGAGCTGTTGGGGACTCCCTTCAGGGCTCTGGGGTTCACCTGTCTCTTCCAGGTGAGCAGGGCTTGTTCCTTGGGGACAACAGGAATAAGAGCCATCAGGACAATGAACAGCAAGGGTTTCCCAAAGCATGGTGTGTAACCTGTTGCCTCAGGTCCTTTCCAGGCAGTGTAACTTTGGGATTCCCTCAGTTGTCTCCCACAGCTGTATGAACACAGCAAATCTCTGGGGCAGGTCTGCCATGGGCAGCCTGTCCCCTCCTGCTCCAGAGGCTCTGTCACCTCTGTAGTGGTGGGATTGTAATGTGGTGGAGGAAAGTGAGTCTCCAGCTTGAGTTTTCACCCTTGAAAATCCCAAGCAAGATCCAGCTGGGTTTGAACAGCCTGGTTTGTGCCGCTGCCTGTGTTTGAGATTGGCTGTTCAGCTAAGCAAGCGCTTCTCTTGCTGCAGCTTATTTGAATTCTTGTCTTCAGAATGGAAAATAAATGCTGGCTGATGAGATCTATTACAGCCCTAATTTTAGAGCGTGCCAAACAGTAGGAAATTGTTTTCAATCTTCACTCTCATTTCTCCTTTATTTCACCCTTCTATTTGTGAAAATTGCCTTTGTCATTCTTTTAAGTGCCCAGTGATGTCCTGCTCACTGATATCTCCAGGCATTTTCCTTCCAGCCCTGTTTTATGATATTTCTTTGTTCACCTACTTGACATTGCCATTAGAAGAGCTCTCTCCAGGGTTCAGGCAGCAGTGTTGGCACGATGCAGGCACTGAGTGCTCAGCCAGCTGGTGCGAGATGCCAGCAGAGCCCCCTGCGAGCTGGGGGAGGCAGCACCGCAGTGGAATTTCTTATCCCAAGGCTCTGTAAGTCTTTCCAGCCCCACCCCAGCCTGCTTTCTCGGTGAGCAAGAGGGAAAATATGAATTTCCCTCTGTTCTGGTGAAGAGTTTAAGAAGCAGTCCCAAAGCTTCAGTGTTTGTCCTTGGCAGTAATGAAAACCTGAGCCATTGCTCAAGAGGTTGGAGCAGGCAGCAAGGTAGGAGTCAAAATGCTTGATCAATGCTGAAGGGAACAGTGGTGCACAAAGTCTAGATTTTTAGGACATGATTCCTCCTCCTAGATGGGAGGTGTAACTGGTTTGAGAAGAGCTTGGATGGCTAACTGGTGGTCTGCTCTGAAACCTTCAAGGTGACTGCAGACACCAGTCCCTCCCTTAGCCCTGCTCCTGGTTCGCAGTGCTTGGCAGAGCCTCATGAGCTCCAGATTAAAGCTGGTGGCACAAGTCCAGTTGTTTCACCTCCTGGACTCTTCAGAGGCTCTCTGGAATATATTTCATGGTTTTGGCAACCACGTGTCCCTGACAGCAGCTGCTTTGACCGTCAGCATAGAGACTTGGTGCCTGCCCTGGAGGGCTTTGAAAATCTTCTCTCTCCTGCCCCTGGCTCCTTCACCCCTCCTGCTCCTTCACCCTCCTGTCATCCCTTGGCTGGCAGCTGACAGTGGCTTTATCCCTGTCAAGCTGTCTCTTGTCCTGGCTTCTTGTGCTGGAGAGGGGTAAAAAACTCCCTGCTCCTACCAATTACCATTCCCTGCCCTTCCCGGGTGTGCTCCGAGCCCTGCGGCTGCTCAAGGTGTCAGTCCCCAGGAATTCAGCCACGAATGTCTTCATGGTCTGCCTTTGTGAACATGGCTGAGATAAATCCTTTACTGAACTAAATGTGGTAACAGCTAATCCCTTGGAGACAGTCACCTGGGCCCTGCACGGTGGAAAGAGGCTTTGCTGCTCTGATTAACTGCACTGGCAAGAACATTAACTCGTGGTTCCTTTTGGAAATGAAAAGCACCTCTCCAGGAGAGTTGATGGGATTAGGTACCAGCTGCAGTATTAAGGTAGGTTTCTTTGCACCTTTCTGATAAGTTTGTAGCTTAAAAGTCTGGTCAGCCCTGGTGGGACGGGTGGTTATGGCTGAGCGTGCCTGGGCTGTGCTGGAGAGGAGACTGAGGCCAGCGTGGGACCCAGGAGCTTCCCTGGGAGGACAGAGGTGGTGAGCAGCTCTTGGTCCTGACTGCCTGTGCTGGGGTGTCCTCAGGGCTCTCTGGGGCTCACTATCATAAATTAAGCCCTGTCAAACTGGCCAGCCCTCCACAAAGGGCTGAAGCTCATTTAAACCTTGCTAAGAGCCAAACGACACTGACCTTTTCCAGCCACATAAGGCAAATGCCAAAGGCTGTGGAGAGCATTCCTGCTGTTTTCGCATTCCAGCTGTTTTCACAACCCTGGTTTCCCTTTTTGAGGGGGAGATCTGCACTAATTTCTTATATATTACTTTTTAACACAATACTTTGTTTCAAAAGCCTGAACCAGAAATTCTGTCTACATGAAAAGCAAAGCTCTTGTACTTCAGTGAAGGTTTCTTGGGCTGTGTTTTTGAGGCCAGGGTTTTATCTTGGTGCTGGTTTCTGTGAGGCTGCAGGGGCCAGCTGTGCCGTGGCAGGAGAGCAGCCTGACCAGTGAGCATCACATGTGACACTTGCTGAAGAGAGCTGTAGACCACCCAACTGACTGAATGGATTAAAACAGGTGCATAAACTTTGTCCATAAAATAAGACTGAGAAAAGTTTAAATACTTGAAATAAATATTCTTTGTTCAGAGCAAATTTGAATGCTCAAGCTACTTCCAAAATTCTGTTGCCTTTCAACCTGTCTTTCTCCTACAGAATTTTCTATTTTAAGTAAATAGCACAGAGTTAATGCAGAAGGGAAAAGACACAAGTGCCACTGTTCAAAGTGTGCTTTATTGCTTAGATATTTATGGGAGACATTCAGGAAATGAGTAAACACTTGAAAGTATATGTATTATTTATTATTGTAGCTGATTAATTACCACTTGAAATCTTTCGGTTGGTGTTATGGCTCTCTATAGTCTTCACCAAGCAGTGCTTCAGCAGAGTAATGTGGCATTTGTCCCAGTTAAATGTTTCAGGAGATGCAAGTGCTGCAGCTGATTTATGGGCAATGGGAGTTTGAGCAGTGGAAGGTGCCAGTGTGGCTCTTGGTGCAAGCACCAGGGGAAATGAGTGAGATTTGGGCCTGGGAGGTGCCTAGTGATGCCTCAGTCCTCCAGCCCCAGCAAGAGAACTTGCTGGCCCCAGTTTGTGGAGAAGCAGCAGGGTGGGGTTAACGTGCCTGACTCTGTCTGATGAAGTGATGACAGTCAGGAGTTTAAACTTGGCTCCCAAGCAGCAGGGGCTTCTCAAATGCTTTTTCACTGCTTCTACAGCAGTGATTCGTCCTCTAGGCTGGAGTAGAGAAGTGCATGAAAAATCAAAGTGGCTCTTACCTGCCCCAGCCGTGGAACTGGTTCTGAATCCACGGTCTGTCAGGGCACGCTCCAGCAACCTGCTGGCTCCATGTGCTCCCTGCACCCATTGTCAGATGTTACTGTATGCAAGACCATGCACCAACATCTCTATGCCTGCCCAGGTTCCTGAGCTGTGCCTGGAAAACCTCCTGGATTCATGCAGAGCCTGGTTGTGAGCAAAGCACAGATCCCACCCAGCAGTGCTTCCTGAAACAATGCATGTCCTTAAGCATTTGCTTAGCTTTAACAAGACTTAAGCATATGAAGCATGTGTTGAGATAGTTCTAATCTGCACATCTTGAAAAACAGTATGATAAAATGACAGTGGAAGGGGTGGCAGGACTTCCTCTGCCTTCAGCAAAGCAGATGTCATGCCCAGCTGCAATGGGAGGAATCCCCTCTCCCTTGCTGTCACTGCTGTAACCAGAGGCCCTTTCCTCTGGCCATCCCTGCAGGAATATGCTCATTTAACCCTTCTACAAACAAAGTTTGCAGAATGCTGCAGTCAGAAAAGTTCCTTCATCAAATGACTCCTCTGCGGGAGAGGAGTGAGTGGGCCTGGGGAGGAATGGAAGAGTCATAAGAGAGATGTATGAAAATGCTTTTTATGGAATGAATAATTTTTGTTCCGGAGGCGGCAGCGTCGTATTTAATTCTAATTTGGGGATTTCTGGGGAGCGCGTGATTGACGCCCAAGGAGGGGTGGGGTGCAGGATGCTGTTTCTCAGCGGGCTCTCATTCCCCTGCTCCATTTACCTGCCAGTTCTCCTGTGGAGACTCCTCACTCTGGATGCCATTAACCCATTTCCCAGAGCGCAGCCTTGCAGCCTCTCCCGGGAGCCAGTGGGCACACGAGGGGCCCATCCAGCCCCTGCAGTGGTGGGGAACCACTCTGGAGTTGTGCTGAGGTGCTTTCTCTTGGCTGTACCTTTGCTGCTCTGGTGAGCAGGAGCCTTCCTGCCCTAAGTCCATCTGTGGCTGTGCCTGGCCTCCTGACCTGGATGATGCTTCATCTACTCCAGGCTTGCTCCAGCCAACACAATGTGCTCTTCCCTGGCTCCCCTCTGTCCCTGACACGGCTTTGTCTCCCTGGAAAGGAACTGGCTCTTGCTGTACCTGGGTTGGGGCCCTGCAGCATCGTGCCCAGACTCTGCTGGATCAGGAAAGGTGTTGCTGGCACTGGGGCTCTCTTTTCTTCCACATTGGTAGTCCTAGCCTTATAAAAAAGGCCATTAAGGGTTTTGTTTTGCTGCAGTATAAACTTCAGCCAACTCCTTCCTCTTGTCCTGTCCCCTTAATTAAGAATGTGTATGTTAAATGCTATGTGCCCGAGCAGAGTCTCATTGCAAAGTAAACAGGAGTGTGGGACTTAGGCAGGTCTTTTGTTACTGCTGTACAGGGCTTATGCCAATAACAGCTGCAGAGACTGAACCCAGTCCCTCATGAGCTTTCCAAGAGTCTGATTAATCTGTTTAACAGTAGATCTGGGTTCTTGTTTTGATCTTTTCCATAGGAGTTAAATTTTTGTCCCTCTCAGAGTAGCTGTGGATCATGGAAGCACAGCAGTATTGTTTTCCTAATTGACTTCAGGTTTATCTCTGTGTATTATGTTTAAGGGCTTACAAGATGCACCCATCACCATAGCATCAAAATGCTTCCTATGCCAAAAACACTTGATAAAAACGTACAATATGTGTGCACACACTTTTCTTTTTTGGTCTGTTGGAAAGTGCAAAGACATTTGGGTGGAGGATCAGGTTTTTCATGATTGTATTCTCCAAACAGTCACCTTTGTAAATCATCCTTTTCTGCTCATGCTGGCTCTGGGCCACGTGCCATTGGAGAAAGATGTCTTTCCAATGAGCTTTGAGCCAGCCCCTGTACAAGCAGAATTTTGTGTTTATATTGTTGATGGTTCATACTGGGTGATGGTACTGGTGCTGTACAGAGACAGGGTTGGTGACAGACCCTGACTCAAACTTACTGTCTAAAAGTCAAGATATAGCAAAGAGGGGAGAGAAGGGTGGGGAAGCAGGGGAAAAAGCACAAGTATTTAGCCAGACAAGAATCCCCTGGGCAGACCACAAATGCTCTGGCCTGCTTTGACTTTCTGAAAAATACAGCAGCAGTATGAGAAAGCAGAACATTTAAAGTGAGGATGCAGATGTTGAAGGTAACAGGATTTAAAGACTGCGTGGCACAAAATACAAGAAATGTTCCACTATTTATAGCAGAAGCTTCTTCCTCTCTTGATTCTACCTCTTCTTGAATGCACTCAGTGATTGTTTTTCATGTGTGAATGCTTGTAAAACTGGAGCTCCCTAAACAGACGTGAAATGTTTATATGAGTTAATGACTCTAGAGAGCTCTGGTTGTTTAACACAGAGTGGCAGTGAAGTTGTCTTGGCTGCAGTCAGTGCCCCTCTGTGGAGCAGATCCAGTGGGACAGGATGGTGATGGCTGCACACAGATCCATCCATGGGGAGCTCTCGTTATTGATTTCACTGATGTGCTTATGGTGGGGTGACAAGGAGCCTTCCCAGGGGCTGAGAAATCTGTGTGAAGTGTGTAACTTCTCTGGGACTTGTGCAGAGTGCAACCCTTAGCTTGAAATGGGGGGGCTTGTAATTGATGGTCTTCCTAAGTGTTTTACCCTGGGTGTTTTCCTACTGCTTCTTTGCTTCCCTCTGTATTGAGTGGCCAGGAAAGAGCTGTGGCATTGTATTGCTGGCTACCTTGGGGGCAGTCCTGCCTTGTCCATGGGCTGGATGCAAACTGCTGAGGGGAAGGGTTTGCAGAGGTGAGACTGTCCTGAGGCCTCTGTAGAGAACTCCCAGTGAAAGGGATTAAGGAAAACAGTAAGCTCCTTTCTACCTGCCTCTCTCTCCCCCCAGGGTACTGCTATTTGCTCAGAGGATCTATCTGCCCTTGAATTCCCTTTTCACCAGTTCCAGAGGCATAAATTCAAAGGGCCATGGCACCATACTGGTCTGCAATCCTCCAGTAGCCAGTGAGTGATGGCCAGGGGACCTGGAGGAGGCCATTGAAGTCTTGCTGCCCTGTCAAGTGCTTGGGAGAGCGGCTGGACAGAGGCAGACGCACGGAGCAGTTATCCCATTAGGGAGCAGACAGATCTCATGATCCTACAAGCATAGCAGAAGATGTGGTAATTTTATTTTGAAGGATGCCTTTAGCATGAGAGAGAGGGGCTGTGTTTGTCTCAGTGTGGATTTGTGTTGGAGCTGCTGGACACTCTTCTCAAAGGCTGTTGGGTTTTCCTCCCTCCTGGAGACTTCGTTGGTGCAGCCAATTTGATCGTCACGGATAGCAATGGGTGACGATGTGCTGATGGGATTGCAGCTCTTCCCTTTATCCTGTGTGCCCAGGTGTCTGGGAAGGTGTGTGTGAGTGTGTGTGCCATCCTGAGAGCAGCTGGGCTGTGGTCACAGCTGAGCTGTCAGTCCAAGGACCTCCATACAAACCCTCGGGGGGGTGAATGTCAACCCACCACAGCCTCAGAGGTGTTTGCTGTAGTGGTGCTGAAAACCAGCTTATCCTGTGTTCATCTTGCACCTGCACCTGCAGGCAGCTGTAAGGAGCCTTTGTGGAGATTTTCAGCCTTTTCATCCTTCTTCATCATTTCTGGCAGCTGCTGCTTTGTGGTAACATCAAACTTTTTCTGGGCTGTTGCTTTGTGTGTAGTCTCTTCATCCTCAGGCCAGCCTGTTGTGTGGGCTTTCTTCCATTCAGCTTCCAGAGATGGGTCTTCTTCCCTTTTAGTAGATTATTTTGTGGTGAACTTGAAGTTCTTGGAGGGAAGTGGGATGTAGGAAGGTGGTCAGGAGCCATGGGCAGACATGGTCTAATGTTTCAGGCAGGGAAGATCACTGCCACACCAGCACAGCAGCTGTGAAGCCAAGGCTGACTGCGTGGATGGGATTAAGTCCTGTTATTTGACCTCAGTTTGTGAGAGGTTGACTTGTGGTCACTGGATTTAGAGCAAAGGGATGAAAAGTTTTCCTCAGTGCCAAAGGAAATAATGAAGGCAGAGCAGCCTTGGCACCATGGAGGAAGCAACTGTTAATGTATAGTCCAGTAGAGGCAAATTGCAAATTCACCCCCTGATGAGAAATCTCTATTCTTTTACCCTTGTTTATGTAAAGGCAGATGCTCACAGGGCTGGCCATTCAGGTGAAAACCCTGGCTTTGTTCTCCCCTGAGTCTGTTGAAAGATTTAGAAAACCTAAAGCTGTGGAAATGCAATATCAAGACACTGGTCATAGCGTGATGCCAGTGGAATGGTGTGGAACAGCTTGAATTAGTCCTTTGAAATTATTCCACTTACAAGTGTACTTTTTGTGCTGTGCTGATGGAACACAGAGAAATCAGCAGCCCTGAAGAAAGGTTGTGCTGTGGGCTGTAGAACAGGCTGAATAGATTCATCATTTCAGGGGGTGCCCAGGCTGTTTGCTGGGTGCATCACTGCTGTGTGCTTGGGGCTGAGGTGTGAGGGGCTTTCAAGGACAGACCAGATCTGCTTACTGATGTGCTCACCAGGATTTTAGGAAGAGGGCAGAGGAACATCAGCCACAGATCTCCTGTTGGATCTTAAGCTAGCATTTCAAAGGCATCAGGGATCTTTTGGGGTCAGTTCAGAAGGATTCTTGGGGATTGCATCTTCTGCCCAGCACAGTTCCCTGCCCGTGAATGTATCCCATGGGATGTTTGTGAAGATGAGCAAATTTGCTTTGTGAGATGCTCATGTTCCTCCAGAATGGAGAGATATTTAAGCCTCATTAGTGGTTTGACTTAAAGCTTTTGCAGCTTCATATGAGAGCTTTTGGGAGAGTAACGGGAGGACGTTTGGCTGCAGTCCTGGCACTGCCTGCACGGAGCCCTGCTGGCATCCTGCTGCCTGCAGCAGGGCTTGTGTTTGCCTTTGCAGGGGTGCTGAGCTGCACAAGTGGCTGGTGCCAGTACAGCTTAACTCAAGTGTTGGCTGAGGCTGGAGGCATCTCCAAAGCTGACTTTCAGAGCACTGTATAATGCAGATTTTGCCACGAGGTTTTGCTCTGTTGTTTCAGCACAGGGTTTCCTGGCAATCCTCTATCATAGCAGGACAAGATAAGCTGCAATTACCCTGGTGTTGGAAACAAGAGCTCCTTCCTGGCCTTGGAGTGCTACTGCATTAATGTATAAAATGGATAAATGATTTAGGTAATGAAATGACTTGGATGTGGTCATGGATTGAATAAGATTTGCAGAGCCAATGTGCTTACTCATCAGATGACTCATGCCTTAGTCACTTTTAGAATAAGTGATTCTCTTTTGGGTGCTTCCAGAATAGGATGGGTGGAGATGAGCTGAAAATTTCCACCCCTGCCTTTGATATTTTTTGTTAATAGCATCTAGAATACGATGGAATATTTCATCAGACAGAAGAGGAAACAGCTCTCTCTTGTGAGTACGGTGTATCCCAGGAGATTTGCCCGAATTCCACAGCAACGTGAGACTTAAATTTTGCTGTTTGCTTCCTGGTCAGGCAGAGTGATCTCAGGCCTTAGATTAGACTTCTCAAGCTTTGTTCTCAGCCTACTCTAGTGAGTCCCTTTTGTGGGTAGGTGCAAGTCTGAGCCTATTTTCAAACTCCTGTGCCACCAGCAGTGAGTAAAAGCACCCTCAGATGGAAGCTGCCCCCTGAAACAGTCAACATTGCTATGCAAATAAAACCTTGCTCTCAACTTTTATTTATATGTAATTACATTTTTTCTATTACCAAAATATTGATGAAATTGAGTTATGATTTTTCAGAAGCATGTACATGCATAAGCAAGTGAATAGCATATCTGAGAGCCCGGGGAAATTCCTTTGTAATCCACTCTAAGCTTTATATAGCAAGTAAACCTATTGGGTTTTCCCCTCTTCTTTCTGACCTTTCATCTCTCTGATCTCACAGTCATCCTGCAACAAGCAAAATGCAGGCAATTCCTGATTCTAATTCCTGATTAATCCTGGGGGATCAGTTGAGCTCACAGTGTGCATCTTCCTTGACCCATGTGGCTGGGCTGCAGCCAAAGGAGAGTCACACAGGGAGTGACTTGGGGCTTTGCTGCTGCCTCAGGCTCAGGCTTTGCTAAGCTGGATGTGGCCAAACTCTTATCACTGCTTCAAATGTTGCAAATGGGGATGCACTGACTGTCAGGAACAGGGCTGAAAGCATGAGCCCACTTTTGGTTTGTGTCAGGAATGATGATGTAGTGTTTGTTACAGATCTGCTCTTCCAAAGGTGTGTTCATTATAGGGAGAGTACAAAGGCAGAGTTTGAGAATCAGAAATTTGGGGTTCTCTCACTGACCATTGAGGTGGTGTCTGGGTGACCCTGAGCAAGAATGTCTCTTCCTAACCCCTCTGTGTAAATGTGTCTTTGGCCCATGGTGAGTAGGCACTGTCTGTAAGACACAGGTAGGTCATGGCAGGTGACAGGCACTATGGAAATGTATTGGGCAAGATTTTCAAAAACAGCTGAAGAATTGGATTTTATTGTTAAACAGAAGTGGTGAAAGGAAAGCTAAAAATAGTTTTCCTATGGGTGTCTTTTGTTGAATAATAGAGAATAATTCACAGGCTTGTAGGTTTTCCGTTTTCTACAGTTGTCTGTGCTAGATCTCCTGGGTCACAGGTGTGCGGGATTTTATCAACAGTTCCTCTCAGATAATTCAAGTCAAGAGGAATCTATCACTTCCTCAAGAAGTTTTCTAGTTTGCTTTGTCTCTTAATTGCAGAAGAAGGGGGGGTTTGTGCTCTATTTTGAAATGTTTTCAAAATTTACCTAATTTACCTATTTTTGCTAGCCTCAAAGGCAAAAGAATGGTACTAATGCATTATAATATTATGATAATAGTAATAATAATTATAATAACAGTAGTAGTAATAGTAATAATGTTCGTGTTTTGCTGTTATTACTGCACACAAAGCCCTTCCAGCAGAAGATAGTTCAAAAACTGCCTCCAAGGGAGTCACCTCTCCTCACTGGCCACACAGAGCTCTCTGTGTTGCAGTGTGCACTGGTGAAAAGAAGAAAGATGGATGGAGGTAGACCCCTCCTAAGAGGGTGAATGCAATGAGAGTTATTTCTGATATTGCCTTGACAAGAGCCCTGCTAGCCTAAGAAAATGCAAATGTGGAAGAAAATGTTGTTGGGCTCTTCTCCTCCTGGGAGAGGAGCCCTGGGATGGCTCCCACAGTAACTGGGCAGCTCTCTTCCAGACACATGTGGGACACATTTACCCAGACACTCCTGTGAGCATTTCCACATTTTTTAGGCTGAGATTTTCTGTGTTGTTCACACTTTGGCACATGGGTGATCATCCCTTCTGATATCCTGACAGCACAGTTAAAGTTCAAAAATGTGTTTAAGTGTTTTTCTGGAGTGGAGCCAACATCTCCATCACCAAGAGGAGCAGTGTGTTGGGAAACTCAGTGGCTGCATACAGACTAATTGTTCTGGGATGCAACCTGGAAGGTGCTGAGCACCCTGGCTGGCAGCCAGCAAGGCTTTTAAACACATGCTTTGCTTAGTTTTCTCAAATTGTTACCAGTCTTGTTCTTTGATTTCTTTTCCCATAGCAACTGGAGAAGGATATCTGAGTAGCCAGAGCAGTGCAATTCATTTGCCAGCCACACCCCAACCTGTACCACAGGGATGTGTTCCAGGACACAGGATACAGCTGTTGGCATCAGGTATTGCTACCAGTGCCCAAGTCAATTGGCTTCAGAGTTTTCCTTCTTTGCTCTCTTCCTGGGCAGGGCCAGGCTGTGTGAGCAATGCTCACACTACGTTTGTAAACCACATCCCATCTTTCCACATGTCTTTGCTTGCTATTAAATGGCACAGATCATGTTTCCTTACCACCCTTTCCTCTTAGACTGTGTTTGCCTTTCCCCTGCCTTGAAAATTTTTGCAGCAAACAGTCAAATTCAGGTTTTATTTGGAAGTAGTGTCAGCTGCAGTGGAGCCCAGGGCAGGGAAGAGAGGAGCCCAAAAATCCTGTGGAGCCTGATGGCTTCTAACTCTTGTTTTCAAAGTTTTGGCTTTGCCTGTTGCTAGCAGGAGGAAGGTGCTGCAGCCCAGGCTGGAGGCTGGAAGGAGCTTTGTGCAGAGAGATGTCCCCATGTGTGCTGCCACCAACACTGGCTGTGTCTGTTCTGTCCCTGAGCCTGCAGCTGGGGCAGCACCTCCTGCAGCTCCCTGGGTCTCACTGGGCAATGCAAGGCAGGGCTGAGCCCTGGCTTCTCAAAAACTCTCTGGACACCTCCTTGCCAGAAGATTTACTCCCTGTTCTGCTCCTGCACCTGCTGACTTGGTGACCAGAGACTTGCCTTTTCCCACTGCTCCTGTGGCTTTGCATCATTTCTAACACTGGAGAAAGAGCCCAGCTGATGGAGTACAATGCACAGTGCTTGTTCTGAGCCACAAGAAGAGGAGCAGTGCTTTGGTGTCCCGGGACAGCCTGGAACCCCAGCCTGGGTTCAGCCTCTTCACTGGGGTGAAATCAGGGTGCCCAGGGGTGGCATTTTCATACTCGTGTTTTAACTAAAGATGCACCTGGGAACTATTGTTGGCCCTTTGGTGCTGTAAAGCCTTTTTCACTCTGACAAATGCTGAGTTGTCATCAGCCTGAATTTCAGGGATAGCATAGCGGTGGCTCAAAAGAGCAGCTTTCTCCCCAGCAGCCTTTGCCTGGATAATCTCCAGTCATTGACCTCGGGGCTTTGAAAGTTCATTTAGGCTTAAAAAGCTAAACCTTAAAGCTTCAAAGGAAGTGGGAAGCCTGCTATCCGTTACATTTCCCAGTGAGGGTTGTGTGTGCAGGACAAGGGTAATTGTTGTGGTGTACCTGGTCCTGACTCCTGTGGGATCTGTTGTTCATCCCCCAGAGCCTGTTCCCTCTGTCTGAGCCTCTCTGCTGCTGCTGCCTTTGATATTGTGCAGGTTATCTGAGGACATGTTTTCAAGTCCTGGGGTTTCTAAAGACGTGAGGATTATCAGAAGATGGAAGTTATCCATGTGGAAATAGAACAGATACTCTGAATTTGAAGTCCATTTGTCTTGTTGTACAGAATTCACTGGTTTTCCCTTGCCCTGTGCAGTTGTGTGCTGTGCCCTTTGCCTGGGGCTATGCAGACTGGCAGAGCTGGTGAAGACCTTCAGCCCAGGGACATTTAGAGATGGGTGCTGGGATAATTTCCCTGGTTAAAACTCTTTGCAGAGATCACCTTGAATAGAAATCTCTATTCGTGTTTGAACTGCTGAGAAGAAAGCCCGCAGTGTTCTGTGCTTACACTTTTATTGTAGATTTGCAATCCTGGAACAGGTGGAAATTAATGTTTTTGAAATGCTGAAAAGACTTTTCACTGCAGCTGGCTTTCAGAACTAAGCAACTTGATATATCTCCTGAAATACCTCCAGATCTCTCAAAGGCAGCTGAAAGCTTTCTCCTTATCTGGGAGGGAGATAAACCTCTAAGACCTGACATGTATAAATGCGAACTTGTTCTGCCTGGTGGCTTGTTCAGCTTGTTGTGGATGCTTTTTAAACAATTGTTTAAAAGTGCTGGTCTGTGCTGAGATCTGCGCCTGGTAAAGGTGTTTGATGCAGAATTCTTTTGCTATGTTGATCTGTATGTATTCTTTCCCAGATCCTACTATGCTGCTCTTAAACTGAATAACCAGCATTGCTCTGCAGTGATTTGCTTTCTGTCATTGAATTTTTATGTATGGAGCAGCAACAGGAATTCTGTGAGCACCTGGAAGGCAGAGTTAGCCATGGCAGTCAGCACAGAAGGTGCTAGTGGCTGCAGGGGAGGCAGGCAGAGCTGAGAAACATGCTGGTGAAATGAATAAATTGGGGAGGAGGGCAGAGATGTCCTGGAAGCATCTGGGTGCCAATGTGCAGCTTGGGCTGAGACTCTGCTGCTAAAGCAGCAGCCTGTCTGTGCAGCTCCAGGTGGATTCTTCCCTCCCCCTTAATTTATTTAATTACTGGTGTATCTCCTGGGCTCTGCTGGGGAAGCAGGGTGCAATCCCATAAGATCAGCTGTTGGTTTCTGTTCCTCAGGGTGACAGATGGGTGAGTGTGTGAGAGCTGCCTTGCCTGGCTGGCCGGCTCCCTGCTGCTCCAGAGCCTTTGCTGCAGGCTGGCCCTGCCAGGCTTAAAAACCAGACCTTACACTAAAACCAGAGCGCAGGTGCCTTGTGCTGTGGCTGTTCACACAAATCTGTGCATGAGCTCATGGCTGGGAATTCGGCTTTCAGTTCTGTTTCTCTTATATTCCCTTTCTCTCCGTGCCACAGCGGTGTTTTCCACAGGCTGCCTGCTGCTGCCCTGGTCCTGCTGTCCAGCAAAGTCACCTGAAGGCACTGGTGACTGCACTGGCTGAGAGATTTGAGTTTGATTTCAGTGCCTGGTTCTGCAGGTTTGATTTCAGTGCCTGGTTCTGCTCCCAAGAGATCAGTGGGGATTTGGCCATTGTGGAATATTAGACTTAGCCCTTGCATTCTGAAAAGGTGTTCAGGTCTTCTTGATTTCTTCATTTGCAGTTTGTTTATCACAACAAACAGTGATACATGGACCTGTATCATTTTCTGTGGCAATTTTGAGGTTCATTATGGATTGCAACAGAAGATGGCTCACCTGAGACCAATCCCTTTCCCTTAGAACAACTGAAAACCTTCTTTTCCTTTAACCTCCCATTTACCTTGCCGTGGTACAGATGTTTGGAGAGTCATTATTGCAATGAAGGCTCTATATATTAAAGTTTTGCTGCTTCTGAGACAGTTTTTTTCCTCATTAATCAACAGAGCCTGGCTACTGCCTTACTTGTTAGTATTTTGCAAATAATCTAAGCCTTTCAACTTTCATATAATCTGACATTCTCAGTTATTTTTTGAAGCACCCCCTCACTGGCTGTTTAAATCCACCTCCAGCAAGCTGTGCTCCCTTCCATGGCTGCCTCCTCTTTGGGAATCACGCTGCCTCTCAGCCCAGCAAGTGACAGCAAACCATGGCACTTCTTCCTCCTCTCCCTCCTCCTCCTCTCCCCTGCTCATGTTCAGCCCCAGGAGCCTCTCCCTCCATGGCACAGCTCCTGCTCTGACCCTACGTGGGATCCTCCTGTGTGAGCTGATGTTGTCTGTGCCCACCTCAGGCTGTAGCACCAAGTGCTGGTTGGGAGCTGCATTTCCATTGGATTTATGGGGATCAGCTCTCCATGTGCAGCATGCAGGTTGCATTTGGGGCATTTCCTGCACCCTTGATGGTGGCTGGAAGAGGAGGTTGGGGTAGGCAGGCTCTGAGGTCTGAGTTGGCTGAGAGCAGCTTTAGAAATGGGTTTTTGTTCTCTTCTGACACCTGAGCAGGGGTCCCCATGTTGTCCAGGCTGTGTGTGCATATTTACATGCCCAAATCCTTCACACTGCTTTCCCTAGGGTCACTTGGAAGTGAGGCAAAGCAGCCAGTGAGGCTGGTGGTCACACAGCAGGACAGGACCTGGGCTCTCTGCTCACAGCAGCCTCCTCCATCCTCCCTGCCACGGTGTCAGGAGCTGGGATCAGGCTGGCACTGTGGCCAGGGTCCTTTCCCCACAGGGCTTTTGTATCCCTTGTCACAAGGGCAAATGGGATTTGTTACAATCTGAGCTCAGGCTGTCCCCAGAGTCGGTGTGGAGTGTTGGGTGCTGGGATGTGCTGTTTTGTGGTCACTTTGCAGAGATGGTGAGTCACAGCACCTGGCATCATTGAAAGCAAAAACTCTGGGATATGTGGGCTGAGTGCCTCGCATTGCCTGTTCCTCGTGCTTTCCCAGCTGTAATTTGCAAAATAAAAGCAGCTCTGATGCTCATACACTGATAAACAGCTTTCAAAGATTAAAGCAGAAGTGAATATAGTCCAGCATCAGGAGCTGATGCCCACAAGTCTCGCTGAACCTCTGCTATAAAACACAATAAAACACAGCAGCCAAACCTGCCTTACCAAGTCATTTATAGCCAGAGCTTGAGCACAAAGGAGCACAACTCCTCCTCAGTTGTTTGGTGTTGTCCCCACCAAAGACGTGGTTAAAATGTGCCAACAGAGCTGCACTCAGGTAGGGCTCTGGCAGGGCTCCTGTTTCACCTGCATTATCTGCAGTGTTTCACGTTCCTATCACTCTCATTTGGATAGACTTGGCATTCCTCAGTGTTTTCTTGTTACAGAAATTTCCTTAAGTAGAAACTTTTTTCTTCAGAGTAATTTTTGGTTGATTATTGCTTATATATGCAATTAGTGTAATTGCATCTGATTATGCAAATGTATTTAACCATATAATTAGAACGTGGAGGGATGTAATATAATGCAGTTGGGAAATCTTTTGTAAAACTTTACAGGCTTGGGACTGTGTGCAAGGTGGTTGTTATCTCTTGAATTATAGGTTGGTAGACTGGAGATCTTGGTTCAGCATCCTGGCTAGTTTCAAAACATATTTTAAATATGGTATCAATTGCTCTTGAAAGCGGTTCCATGGCCTTCCTGGTGTGTAGCTTGTTTTTCACATGATAATACCAGGAGATCACTGCTGAGCTCAGCCTGTGTCTCATATGTGCATCTGTACTTTACATCCATGAAAGAATCAGTCCATCAGATGGAAACCTAAATTCTGCCTTCAGAATGGGGCCTCTTAGGGAGAAGAGAGGAGAGCAGGACAAGCACAGAGTTGTGCTTGTGTTGTCTGTAGCTCAGGGGCAGAACTGGCCCCAAAATCCCTTTGGAAGGCACCTTGCCATGAAAAGGACTGGGGAAGAGCAGGTGGAACACTGCATTTTCCAGACTGTGCTCTGGAGATGTTTGTTGTCATTTAAGAAGTCTGGCAGGAGCAGGGATCTGAACTTGCCTTTCACATTTCTCACACAGTGCTTGGATTGCAAAAACTGCTGTTCCTTCTCATTCCCCGGTTCCTGTTAAAGCTGTGCAAGGAGCTTTACGCAGGTCATCAAAGCACCTTGCTTTAGATCTGATTTTCAGCTGTGGCACAACAGCCAGGCTCACTGCCAAGAGCTGTGGAGAGAAGAGGGGCTGGATGATTACAGCAGGATTGAGTGATTTCCCAGCAAGGTGGGCTTGTCCGTGCCCTGAAACAAGAGCCTTGTGAGCCCTAGGACAAAGCAAACATGGGGTGTGTGCAAAAAGCACCAACAGTATGTTCTTATTTATCAATCAGGTTGTGTTAATGTCTTCTGCTTCCAGTCAGAAATTAGTATCCAAAGTGATTACTGCTGCTTCCCAGGGAGGACACAGTCCAAATGAGCAGTCTAGTGTACACCTGCCTTGATTATCTCTGCAAAGACTGCAGGGATTTGCTTCTTTTCAGCTTCACAGGAAGTTGCAGCTTCCAATTGTCCTCTGCCTCTTGGTTTGGGCTGCCTTTTGGCCAGCGATGTCTGAAACTGGTTTTCACAGATGCCAAGAAGCTCATTTGCTTCTCCAATCAAATTCCTGATTCCTGGCAGCAGCAGTGTGAGTGGAGATGGGCAGGAGGCAACCTCACCCTCAGGTGCCCTGCTTGGTGTGCCAGGTGTGTTGAAATGTGGGCCAACATGCTCTGATTTTAATTACTGCAGGAAAAATGAACCCTCTAGCTGCTCTCCCACCACAGCAGTGAAACCCATAAATAGCTGGTGCATTATATCTGAAGTTCCATGTGTTGCAAACTGCATGTGAGGTTTGTGGTCAGCTAGGATGTTTCTCCAGTGCATGGTTGTGGGACCCAAATTCCCTTCATACTTCTCCAGACCGAAGGTATTGGAGGGAGCTGGCTGGGCTTGGGGCAAGTGCCTCCCACATATGTAAAAAGTCGATGGGGTCAGGGTGGGGGGTGTGGAATTAGCTCCTTCATATCAGGGTAGCAGTGCTTGGGGAAGTCCTCCAGAACTGGGAGCACACGAGACACTCGAGGATGGAAGTGCTCCTAGTGTGTGTTGCTTGGTGTGAGGAGACAGCTTTGGCTCTGGAAGGGACTTGCTGACCTGGTGTTTCTAAAATGTCATTCGAGGAGCTGTCCAGGACTTGGCAGCCCAGCCCAGGACGTGCTGCTTCACTCCTTAAAGGGAGTTTCTGCTGCTGCTGGCAGCAGTCAGAGCAGATTCTTCATTGTGGCCGTGCTGCTGGGGGCAGTGTCTGAACAAACACACACAAGGCAGGGCTGGGGGTGCTGCCAGCTCTGCCCCAGCATCCATCAGCTCAGGTGAGACCCATCCCACCCCAGGAACTCCCTCCTGCCACCACCATCTCCCAGCTCCTGCACAGCTTTGCTGTCCCTGCTGATCCCCCAGAACACTGAACACCCCATCCTTTCTGACAGGAACATGTCTAGTCAGCCAAGAGGATGGACCAGGCAGTAAACTAGATTTACAGGTTTTTTTATTTTTCAAACAATGCTTTGGAATACTTTATTGAGCAGCAAAATGAATTGCATTTGCTCATCTCCCACTCCCACATAAAATACAGAGAGGTTTTCTCCAGGATCATATTCCTTTCAAAAGGGTTTTTTGTACCATTCTCTGCTCAGTGCCAGTCTGGGAAACACGTGCAGCCATTTGATAAATATATTGTGAAAATCACGGTTGAAGTGGCAGTCTGCCCGCAGCAGAGGAATAGCTACAGGGAAAAATAGTAAATAAGATATCTGTAAGTAAATTAATTTTGCTCATATAAGCTTGTTTGCAGCTTTGGTTCGTGTCTGCAGCGTTATGCTCTGCTCTAGAGCAGGTATTCAGTGTTCTGGGGGATCAGCAGGGACAGCAAAGCTGCGCAGGAGCTGGGAGATGGTGGTGGCAGAATTTCTGTTTTGCTGGGATTTTCCATCGCGGCAAGGTATGGTTGTGCCACAGCCTGAAAAAACTGCAAATCCACCATTGGTTTAGCCCTGCAGAAATTAATAGTTGCCTTTTGTACTGAATTTATGCACAATGAGACTGGGCTGCACATTACTGATTTGCTTGTTTGGAAATCTTTGCTTTCCAATACAGTTTTGGAGGATTTCTCAGTGAAAAGGAATCCTTCAAAAGAGCAGAACTTGAAACCAAGCCCAGCTCTACAGATGAACAATTATTTTCTTTAAAGTCTTGCTGGATTTTTTAGCCTGCTTTTAGCAGCCCCGTGTTATTTGTTTCAACAACGTATGGGTCTGTTTGTTTTGATGGGATGGACTGATTTATGGGGTTTATCTTCAGTTTATCTAGTTCAGTTGTCAGTTAGCTGAAGATTTATTTTGCAGCCTGTGCTGTGGGTTAGAAGTGAGCAAGTTTGCTTCACCTTTTCAGGGGGAGACACCCTGGGTGCCTGGTCAGGATGGTGAGGAGCTGCTCAGGTGACTGACAGAAGCATCACTCTTTGCTGGGCTGCTCTTCCCAGTGCTCCTGGCCTGTTTTTTCCTGCTGGCTGAGCAGCACCAGACTCACAAATGTTCAGTCCAGGTGGGTGGTTTGTGGGCTTTCACACCCAGCCACACAGCAACATGGGCAGATTCTTCCTTCACCTTGCTCCCACACATGGGGAGAACCTCGTGATGGGAGGAGGGAAGGAGGTTTGGGAGCTGCAGGCTTCAGGAGCAGATTCATTTTCCTCTTGGTGCTGCCTAGGAGTGAGGTGAGCTGTGACTGTCCAGGGGCTAAAGCTGCATCAAGGAAAGGCCTCGGGTTGGTTTCTCTGTAGGCAGAAGGAACAGCTTTTAGCTCAGGGTGACCTTGGAGGTTTCCTCCTATCCCTTGGGCGAGCTGGGTTAAACGGTTGGAAACGTGTTTGCTCCCTCCTTGCCTTCATTTAGAATGATTTCTGTGATGTATCAGCCTGCCAGGAGAGCTGCAGCCCAGCCTGGCAGAGGCTGCTGACAGCAGGGATGTGCCTGGGAAGCCCAGATCTGCAGGCAGGGCTGGAGACTGACTGATTGTGCTTCCCTGGGGCCAAAGAGATGATCTTCCCCTAGAGCCAAGCATGCAGGCATCCCACGTGTGTCACTGGGAAATGACATCCCATGTGTGTCACTGGGAAATGTGCTGCTCCCCAGGCTCTGCAGTGCAGGGAAAGCCTCTGCAGAGGAACTGGGGTGATTGCAGGCTGACAGTCGCCCTGACCTGATGCTCCTTGTTTAGTTCAGAGGCTTTCCAGACTTCACAAAAGCATTTTGCAGACAGCAAATCCTTGGTGGGCTTCCCCCAAATCAGTTTTGAAGGGTCACTGCTGTTTTTTGCAGCCTGGGTTTGGGGGTTTGGAGAGCAGGGAGGTCTGGCAGAGGGGAGGCTCGTGCTGCTTTGCCCCAGGTTTGTTGGTGTGCTGGAGTGAACCCCACACCCCTTCCCTCACTGCTGAGAGCCACCCCCAGTGCCTGCACCCTGGCTCCAAAGGGGATTTGTGCTTTGGGATTGGCATGTTTAAATATAGTTTTAATAGAAGCTTTTAAAGCTGATCTCACCATTTCATTACTGTTTTGAGTGAGTGACACTTCTGTCAATTTGTTTCAAGCAAGCCTGCTGCAGAAAAGACAGGAAGGGGGAAGGAGGTGAACAGTGGGATGTGGAGAGGAATTTCTTAGGCTTGGATATTCCCTTTCTGTGACACCAAGTGCCCAGCACATATCCCTGATTGGCACATGACCTAGGGTGAAGCCTCCAGTCGAGATCTTAATCTGGTTTTCTCATTGATATAAAAGGTTGCTTGAGCTGGGCAGCCATGGGGGACTCAGGAGGTGACCCCTGTGCAGCAGAGCTCACTGTAGTGTGTTTAACTGAGCATTGCTGGCCAGCTTTGAGCCCAGCTCAGCCTGTGCTCCTTGGCAAGGGTTGTGTGTGTTCCCAGGCTGATGCTGGATGGGGCTCTTCGGACTCGCTGTCCCCCACCCTGTCCTCAGGTAAGTGAAATGTGGATGCAAACGTCACCTGGCTTGCAGGGGTTTTACGCACAACTTGCTTTGAATACAGAGAACCACAGGTTGCAATATTTCAGGGTTAAGCCTCCTCTGGAATTCCCTGCATGCAGGCCAGGATGCTGTGAGTGAAGTCAAGGAGTCCCCCACTATCCCCAGAAGCTGGGCAGAGGGATGAAATGATGCAGCGCTGCATCTTCTGAGGTGATTAAGTGTTGACAGCCATGTGCTGCAGAGGATCATTTCCTGCTCTGCGCTGTGCTGGGAAGACTGAAATCTGTTTTAAATTGAGACTGAAATTAGCATCCAGGAAACAGCAATTTTATGCAGCAGTTTTAGCTTTGTATTGCACTTTTGTGTTCTGTAGGTCTTTTCCCCAGGAAAAGCTGATTCCCACCATGCTTTAATCATTAAGTATTGTTGATTTGCAGCTCACTATAGCTTTTATACACGGTGGGCAGCAAGATTAACGTGTGTTTGCACACAGATTGCAACTGTGTAGGGCCAGGGGCGACCCTGGAACCGGATTTACTTTTAAATTCTGTTTTTGCTGACCACGTTGCAAATGACAGTGTGGAAAGTCACCAGGCTTGGCCGTTCTGTGACACTCTCTAAGGCCCTACGGGGCAGCAGAGAGACCACTGGGGAGCCCTAAATGGCTGTGGAGTTGTTGTTTTGCCTGTTGGGTTTGAGTACATGCCAGAAGCTCTTGTATCCTATAAATAAGAATTCAAGAGGTCAAAAGTTCGACCCTTGGCCCTCAGCTGTTGGGATGCTTCTCCCAGTATTGCAAGCTCTGGTCTGGCTACAGAAGGAGAAGTTCTCTTTAGCTGTGTCACTTGTTACACATCAGATAAAATCTCATTTTTATCTCTTTCCTGTCTAGCTCAATGCCTGGGTTTGCCTTTCAGTCTAAGTGTTTGTACCCTGTTTACAGCCTGCCAGTGTTTTGCCTTCCCTTTCTTGCATGCTGGAAGAAGCCAGGGATGACTGGTTCTATTTGTGTTGAGTGAACATTATTATTCAGTTTACTTCTGTTTGTGATTCCTCTCAGGTATTTCATGGAGCCTTTGAGCACTAACATCACTGCTCTCTGTGTGACCATCTGAGGCCAAACCAGCTGGACACAGCCATGGGGGACTCTCCAGCAAATGTCATGGATGGAGGCATGGACACACAGACTGAACTGGTGGAGAGGGTGGCAGCCATAGATGTGTCTGTTGTCCCAGACAAAAGTGACCAAAATGGTGAAGACAACCCTGAAGAAAATGACACGGTCTTTTCTGATAACATAAAAGACATCCAAAGAAATGGAGTCAGCAGTGACGTGGGAATCAATGAATTTCTGCCTTCCCAACAGTCAGAAGATGCTCACTTGAGGCACGTTCCCAAGAAACCTCTAACTAGGCCTGGTCTATCAAGTAGGAAGCTGTCCCTTCAGGAAAGATCATCAGGAGGTTATTTGGCTTCTAGCAACACTCCAGGTTGTGGTCCTTATGCCACAGGGCCATCACCACGTATAGTCAGGAGACCAACGATAGAGTCCCATCGGGTCTCCATATCAGACTCTGAGGTAGGCATGTTCCCCCCTACAGCTGAGCTCTTGAGGTAAGGTAAGTCTTTCTCAGGTGGTAATGGGAACCTCAGTCTTCTGGAGTAGTAGATCTGAAAGCACTGCTATTTCTAAGGGAGGGAAAAAAATCCCTGGAGCCAGGGATCGTATGAGCTTAGAATTGGAGAGCTCTGCTGAGTGTAGCCCTGGCCCTGACATTTGGTTCCTTTAGCCCTCACCTGCCAGGGATACTCTTGTAAAGGGACAGTGACCCCTGTGTCATGGGAGCACGTGGAAAGCCTTTCAGGTTGTTCAGAGAAAGGGCTGTGGCCAAATGACTTTGCTCTCGTGTCCTTGCTGTAGGTGCCCTTTGGGAATTCACCAGTCACAGCAGCTTTGCTGATGGTATTTTATGGATTTAAACTGCTGGAGATTATGTATCTGCTATTGTGTTTTGCCATAATTGAAGGCACAATTTAATTTTATAAAGAGCTTAAATGCCTGGCTCCTGTCAGGGTTTTCTTTTCTCTTTAAAGCATTTGTAACAGCAGTGGTAAGGGAAGGCTGTGACCCTGCTGTCCTTCAGAGGGGTGTCTGGGTGGCTGTGGTTGTTCTGCAGCTGCTCTCCTGGTCCCAGACCTGCCCTGGAGGAGCTGTGACATGCTGTCAGTGGTTGAATGTCTTGATGGGAGTGGGTGATGGTTGCAATTCCCAGTGCTGGGTGTGCTGTGGTGGGGAGCAGAGGGGCTGTTCAGACCACACTGCCCAGTGTCGTGACCTAGACGCCTGCAGGGACCCAAATCACTGCAGTTTAGACTTCTGCCAGTGTGGGTCCAAGGAACCTGGAGTTTAACATCTGTGTGGCTTGGTGTTTCCCTTTTGAGAGGTGCACATTTTCCACTTGCACATCTGAGAGGATGGTGGTGCACACCAAATCAGCCCTTGTCCTCTGGAGAATTGTGCAAGTCACATCAGCTGTGGGATGGGTGGAGCATCCCCTGCTGATGGAGGATACTTGCAGAAGGTGCACTGCAGAGACTGCAGCTTCTCTGACAGCAGCCATATGCTTTAATGAGGGAGGCAGGGGAGGAAAGGAGCCAGTTCTTGGAAGCAGGACGTGACTTGGGTGCCAGCTCTCCCATCCTGCAGTGCTGTGACTGTGCCAGGAGTGAGGCTTTTCTGAAATCTTTCAGCATAACTGCAGTCAAGTGTGACTGGCACATTCCCATCTGCAGGCAAATTCAAAGTGCTCCATCCTCTTCCACAGCATCTGCATCCTGGGGAGCAAGGGTTAGTGCCTGGGGGTGGGGAGTGCTTGGTTTGAAATGCACATGTGGAGCCCTTGTGCCCCTGCTCCTGCAGCAGCTCTTTACACAGTGCTGCCTTTTTCGTGGTCACTTTGATGTCACTGAGAGAGCTCTGCTGTGGTGCAGCAGAGCTGCGCTCATTGGAAAAAATGGGAAATGGCTGTGTAAGAGTGGGAAGGGAGACTGGGTGAGCTGGGAATGTTCTGAGGTGGGTGCTTGCCCTCACAGAGGTGCTCTCAGAGGCTGTGCTGCTCCTTCCCAGGAGGATTTTTACAGGGATATTTAGGAATTTACAGGGAATTTTAGGAATTTGCAGGGATAGCATCTATATCCTGTAAAGAACAGAAGGATTAGGAACATGCATGCTTGGACGCAGGGAAAGATTTGAGGTTGGGCACTGAATCGTGAGCAGTGTGTGACAGCAAGGTGAGTGTGCAGCCTGCACACAGCCCAGCCCCAGTGCTCAGTGTCACCTCTGCTTCTGTTAAAGGGTTGTTGTGTTGGTGGCTGTGAGAGGCACTGCCAGCCCTGATCTGAGCTGTGCAGCTGACAGAGACAGCAGGGAACTCTGAAAGAAACGGAGAGCAGGTCTTTTGTTCTGTGTCAGGGATTCTAGAAGTTACCAGGGTCTCCATGTTGAGGCTTTTGGTCCTGTTTGGGATAAAATCAGCCCTAAATGAGAAATACAGTCGGGTGCACTCGACAGTAGCTGCTGCTTGGTGTCTGTTGGTCATTCTGCTGTGCAGACCCTGGTAGGTCACTGACAAAGACCCAGCTCCCCAGGCCCAGCATTGCCCTGACCTGCCTGCGAATGGCTGTGTTGCACACCTTGTTCTAGGTAAGCTGCACATTTGTATTCAAATCAGTGCCTCTCACCTGCTTAAAGCCATTTTGGAGTTGGTTCTTTCCCCTTTCTTTGGGTTTCTGGCATCCTCAGTCAGTGCCTTTAACATCCATTGCTCCAGCTCGTGGCCGGTGCCCGGGTCAGTGACAGTCTGTGCAGAGCTGGGGATGAAGTTCAGGAGCATCCAGGCTTTATCAGTCCCCATGAGCAGGCAGTGTCTGTCAGGAGCAGGGACGGATGGCACAGCTGCATGTCACAATTTCCTGTTGTGCTGATAGCCATCTCAGACTGAGTCTGCTTCCCTCTCCAGCAGGATGGCAGCTCAGTGCCTGCCTGTCATTGCTGCTGTATCCTGGACTGATCTGGAGAAATGATGGAGAGATGTGGAGGCAGACTATGGGGATACAGCAGAGCTGAATGCTCTGTTCTCACTGATGAATTATGGAAGAACATTGTGTTCTCTTAGAGAGATACTGCCGAGCTTTTTAATGCTGGTTTAATTGTTGTTCACAGGCTGTGAGGAAAAGTTCTGTTCAGGGATCAAGAGGGCCAAGAGCTGAAGCTGAGGCTGTGAGGCTGAGGGAGGATTTATCAAGTGGCAGCAGCAGGCAGTGAGTTGGGGCTGTCCTGTCACCCTCTATTCCACAGACACCTGCCTTGTGAGCACAGTTTTTGGATTTGGTATTTAGGCAGGTGGCAGCTCCTGGGCTGGCAGCACTGGGACTTGTTGCCTTGCACAAAGACTATTCCAGAGACATCAATTAGCCAACTGCCCTTGGAAAAAGTTGGCAGCTGCTGGTGTCTCGCAGCCACTGCTGACAAGTCTGGGTCTGCAGTTTTAACTCTGCAAGAGGAGTAACGTGTTCTGCTCTCCCAACAGTGTTACTGTGTTCTTAATTAACCTGATCTGTCATTACTCTATCAAAAACTGATCTGTAATTTTAAAAGTTCCCTGTTTGTTCCCCTCCTTTCTTAGATTATTCATGGCCTATGGCCTGGGAGGTTCTCTCAGTGCTGCCTTCCCTGGCAGGAGTGCCTGATGGGGTTTCTGCTGCCTTGCTGCCTGTCAGTGCTTTGCTCTGACAAGGGAATGGCTTTGCCTTTAGCTGTGGCACAGAAGTGATTAAGCTGAAGCTATTAAGGGTACATAAAGCTGCAGAGCTGAGGCACAGGCCCCAGAGTTTAGGCCCACTTTGCCTCTGCTGATGTGACATTCCCAGCTCCTGCTCAGTGCTGGCAGCAAGGCAAGAGGAGAGGATTTTCTGGAGGCTGCTAAAAGCAGCTTCTGCTTTGCTGCCCAGATGATGCCCTGGTGTTTGTATGTACCAGGGAAAGACTCTCTGAAGATGTTTGTACATGGGCATCTTGTTCCCTGTGTGACTGACAGAGCTTGTCCCATCTAGAACAGCAGGTCTTGGATCTGAGAAAGGGGAGAGGTGCTGTGTGTTGGAGTGAGCCATTTGAAAGTGCAGTGCTGGTGGGTTTAGGTTTTTGGGGGTTTTTTTTGTTTGGTTTTTGGGGGTTTTGTTTTTTGTTTTTTGTTTGGTTGGTTGGTTTTTTGTTTTGTTTTAATTCTGCTGTTTTAAAGCAACCTTTTTAGTTAGCCAAGAAAATCTTATTTGAAGAGTGGCTAGGAGAAGAATAAAAGATGTCTTTTTTTCAGGCTTTCTCCCCAGACCTGCCAGCACAGTTAATTGCTTTATACAGTCTCTTCTCCAGTCTCTTCCAGTAGAATTTCCTTTCCCTTTCACATGTTCCCTTCCTCTCCCTGAATCCCAGTTCCCCCTGCCCCGATGTCCACGTTGTCTCTCCACCCTCTGGGATCAGTAGGAGACTGTTCCAGGTGTCCCTGCAGTCCTGGTAATCAGCTGCAGCTCTGTGTGCTTCAGCAGGAGTGGAGAGGATGAGTCAGGCCAGTGCCTTCTCCCTCCTTGGAGATGCTCCTGGCCTGTGGATGCAGGGAGGAGAACGAGCTGACAAAGGGAATTTTCCTATGCTGGATGTCCATGGCTTACTCCAGAGGCATGGAAAATAAATCACTTCTTTGTCCTTTCTTTCCTTGGCTTTCCCCATCTTTATCAGCCCCCTGCTTGTTTGGCCAACTGGTTTGAAGCAACTGGTGTCAAGAGCTGAGAGGCAGTGCCTTGGTGCTTGGCTGATCCATCTCACACTCCAGGGCCTGGGAGCCACCTGATTTTCTTCATAAAGTGCACAAAGGTAAACTCAGGTGGGACCAGGGCAGAGGCAGGAACTGAGCTCCTACTCAGCGTGGGCTGAGAGCTTCCCCTTCCAGCCCCACAAGTCCCCCAGATGAATTTCTCCTAGAGGCCTTACTGTGCTGCTCAAACTAGAGCTCTTGAAAAGATTAAAGATACTTGGAAAACATTTCTTCAAAGAAGACTCCCCTACATTGCTCATTTCTTTTCCTTGGATTAATTAACCTTTATTTAAAGTTGCATTTCCAGCTTGTTTAAGGGTATGGTCTGAGAGGAGAAAGCCCAAAGCTGCAGCTGGAGAGGGGCTGGGAAGGGTCTGCCTTGGTCCCTCGAGTCCCAGGCTCCTGCATCAGCTCTGGGGTCTCAGGTGGGTGAGCCCCAGTGCTCTCTGCCCAGCCATGGCCAGTGCAGTGCAGCAGGGCTGGGTTTAATTTTTGTACTTCTTTTTGGATGTTGTTTCAAAATCTCTTTATTTTCTTACCACCATGAGGTCTGGGTTTCCTGTCTATCCTTCTCTGTCCCTGAACAGCTTTCTAATTTGAATTCATTGCTGCCCTCAGTACCCATTTTCTGGCTTTCATTTTCATTTTGCCTGTTTTCAGAACTGCCTTCACTTCCCCTTCTAGGCAGGATGAATTTAAACCAGTGTTTCCTCATTTTCCTTCCATGCCTCTCTTCAAGGTGTATCTCCGAATTGCTGCAAATTCTTTTCAGATTGGGGAATTTGGCTTTGTTTAGGGGACAAAATTCTCCATTAGATATGTATTCTCCATTAGATATGTATTCTCCATATATAATGGAGAATGCATATATAAAGGAAACAGAAATGTTTCAGAAATGTTTTCAGAAATGTCTGATTTTGGAAATCAGCTCTGGTTGTCCCTTGCCATCCATGCATCTCCCCTGAGACAGCAAAGGCTCAATTCTCAGTTTCTCAGGGTTTCTGTCACCCAGTGGTGGCCACAGTGGATTTCTGGAACTGGACAGCACTGTGCTTTATGATTTTTGACCAATTTTTATTTTCTGTGGCATTGATTGCTCCCCCTTCCCCTCTTGACTAATACCTTGGACATGGTAACACAGAGGGCATCTTGTTTTTTAAGGTGAAACAATTATTGCACACTTGGACTGGCTCAGTCTAATTTGGTGACAGATTTTCAGTAAAGGAGCTCATTAAGGCTCTTGCTCTGTTTGTATTTATCAGCAGTTGCAAATACATCACATGATGAAATCAAGAGAATTGTACAATGTTATCTTAAAGAAACACTTGGCCCAGAGATAGGTGTTTTTCTCTGATAAAGGAATAGGATAATTATCCCACTTCCTGCAGGAGAACCAAATCACAGAATAACAACCCTTCAGTCTGCAGCAACACGTGGCAGGAGTCACTTCAGCAGTGAATTATGGTCTTTGCAGCAAGGGGAAAAAACATAGAAAACACCTATAATCTGCTTTGATTTTTGCTGTGTTCAGCACAAGTGCTGAAAGCAGAGCGGGAGCTGAAGTGCTGGTGCTTCCCACCAGGAATTATCTGAGTGGAGAGGGATGGGGATTGGGCCAGGTAGGATGTGGTGACAGTGAGTGTAAACTCTGGGAGGCTGTGCTGCAGATTTTATCAGTGCCTTTCCCTTGGACCCTGTCTGGGTGTTCCCTCCCAATGTTTATCCATCCCTTAAAAAAAAAAAAATCCCTAAAGATGGGGGTTCTGGTGTCACAAGCTCCATCTAGCAGCAGTGAAACACCAGGGAGATGCTTCAGGTGATCAGTCTGGTGGGGGATAAGAATGGAACTTTCTGGCCAGAGGTAACAGGGATGGTGAGAAGGTCAGAGTCAAAGGAATTGGTGGCTTGGCCATAGGGATAAGGCACAGTCCCTGCTCCTGCTTCTTCAGGAGGGAGGGAAAAGATGCCACCATGTCTTCCTTGTGAGCAAGAAGCAGCAGCACTTGGTGCTTTAGAGATGCCACCTTGTCTTGAAACAAGATTCTGAGTGCAGAGCAAAGAGTGGATGGCTGTGTGTGAAAGGCTGTATCCGCTCCTGCAAGTGATCCCTGCTCAGGGAGGAGGCCTCATAGCAAGACCTGATTGTTTCAAGCTTGCTGATTTGCAGAACAGGAGATGTGAGGTGGTTGGAGGCTTTCTTGGAGGAATGGCTGCTTTTCTTGCCTGTCCCATCTGCTCCAGTGGGTGTTTCACCCTCTGCAGTTTTCACAGGACCAGGAGAGGGGCGCAGAGTTGAGCACAGAGAAACCAGGACAGGAGACATCATCGGAAAAGTGTTCCTGCTGAATTTGTGAGAATCACCACGATGCAAAGCACAGGCTCACACTGGGAAGTGACTCTGCTGGCACAGTGTTTGCAGGGGAATTTGTCCTCCTGGTGCCCCCATCCTGGGTTCCTGCATGCTGCCCCCTCCTTTGGGGAGGAGCATCCTTTCAGGCTCCTCATTCCTTACACCTTGCCTTTTGCTGGTTCATGCTTTCTCCTCTCTTGGTGCTCCTGGTTCTGATGGATTGGTTTTTACCTTTGGAAAGGTATGTGCTTTGCTAGCAGCAGAGTTAATACCCTTCTGTGGCCCCATTACTCACAGCTGGCTGCTCTTCCCTGTCAGGGAGGTGGAAAAAACTTCCTTCCCTGGCAACAAGATCAAGATTTAAAGCATTCCTTGTATTCCTGACAAGCCACAGCTTGTAGGCTTTGAAAATCACCAGTCCCCCATTTCTTTACCTTCTATTGTGATGATCTCTTGAGTTAGGAATGTTTTCTGGTTGATGGTGGTGAAGAGTCAAAATTATCATCTCCCACACCAGTGCTGGGTCCTGAGAGGCAGAGGAGTGTTGCTGTTGGTGGGAATGCTGCCTGGGGCAGGGACTCTTACACCCCTGTTCTTACAAATGGACTCAAGGCATCTGCTTTTATACTGTGGTGCTGCTTCTGTAGATGGCAGGGCTATTTTGAGGTTTATGGCAGGGCTAATCTACCTGTCTGCGTGTTTTATATCAGCTTGGTTCCCAAAGAAGTGCAGAGGCTGGCTGTGAATTTCCAGCCTCCTTTGGTGCTTGGCAGTCCTGGGAAAAAATGTTCAAAAATGCTGGCTTGGGAAGTGCATCCCATCTAAAGCTCAGCCCACACCATGTCCTGGGGTTGGAAACTCCTCCTTTTCCTCACCCCACCGAGGTGGGGGCTCCTCCCTGCCCTGCAATGCAGTTCAGTGCTGTGTTCAGTGAGGACCAAGGCAGACTGCACTGCAGCCCACTCTGCCTGGTGCCAGCACTGCAGAGATCCCAGCAGGAGCTCTCCAGCTCTGCAGCAAGGGCTGTGCTGTGCCCCAGGAAACCCTCACAGTGCAAGTGTTTTCCTTTAGGCTGCACAGCTCTAAAGGAAGGGTGGGGTTGACATCAGGTGGCTGCAGGGATCTTCTGTTCCACCTTGTCCTCCCCCTTTGCTGCTCCTGCTCCTCATCACATCCCCACCCTGTGGGGTTTCAGGGCTCCTTGCCAGCAGAGATCAGACCTGCTCTGGGGTGATTTATTTTAGCAGATACCATATCAGCTGAAGGGGATCCATTGTTTGTGTGGCACAGCAGAGGAGCCTGGCTCTGTGTGCTCTCCTGGAAGAGCAGCCCACGATGCAGGAGAGGGCACCTCTGGGTGCAGCCACAGCCACCATGAACAGCCAGAGTGGCCCTGGCTTTGCCAGGCTGATGCTGGGAAGGGCACAGGTTCCTGCTGTGACCCTGGGATGGATTCTGGGAGCTGCCAGGCTGTGAAAGCCCAGGGAAGCAGGGACAGATTTCCTGCCTGGTACTGAGCACAGTCCAGTAGAGAGGGTTAATGTAAACGGGCCAGGGGCTGCTGTCAGGCCCCCTGGGCTGAACCTAGGGCAATGCTGGGGAGTTGAGGTGGTTCTACACCAGCACAATCAGAATCAGAATTCAGCCCATAATTGTTAAATCTTTGGTTGTCAAAAAAAAAAAAAAAAAAAAAAAAAAAAAAAAGGTAGTGCTTATAGTGTAACATACACCAGTTTAAGTAAGGTTAAGTCTTTAATTATTTAGCACTCTGCCGCTACTTGAAGCTGATTCAAACTCAGTAATTTCCTTTACCAATGCTCTAATTATGTTCTCCTTTTGATCTGCAGGACTGTGTGCAGTTAAACCAGTACAAGCTGCAGAGTGAAATAGGCAAGGTATGTACTGGGGCTGGTGTTGGTCACACCAGCCTGTGTCACACATGTGAGTAGGGGTGGAAAGGCTGTGCCAGCCCAAGGGACCTCACTGGCCAAGACTCCTTGCAAGTTGTGTTTGGTTTGGGGTGGTTTTTTTTACTGTTTTTGGGGTTTTTTCCTTATTAGTTTGAATAAGTTTTGTTCAAGGTCACAGTGGAGCTACTTCCTTTGAAATCTAAATTTATTTTTCCTCCCTCAGAAGGTGGCTAAGCCGGCTCCCTTTCAGGGTGTTTGCTTGCCAAATGTAACACTAAGAGCCTTTGATACATTAATACAACACAACAAGGAAAAAAAAACCCAAAAAGATGGTCAGGACGGATGGTTGGTCCCCATCAGAGCTAGTTAAAGTTTTTACATTATGTGAAATGCTCCTTTAATTCTAGTGCATGTTTAAAAGCTGCAGAATGATCCAAAAGAGATTCCTGTAAAGTTATTTAGAGGTCTGGGCTGGTGAGCAGCTCAGACACCTGCACATTTGGCCCTGTGCCACCATTGCAGATGGGTCCACAGGCAGTGGTGCTGTCTGGAAGCTGTGTCTGCCTCTGCAGCTGGAACATTGCAGCCAGAGGAGGCTGCACCCTGAGCTGCAGAGACCTTCACCAGAAGTTTAATTAGCCCAAATGCCTCCAAAACAAAAAGCCCCAGGCTTTGGGATGGCACCCCCACCATCTGTGCCATGGGCTGTGCATTTGGCTGCTGGCACAGCAGATGCCATCCCAAATTCACACACAGCTTCAGACCCACTTATGACTTTGGTATGATTTGAGGAGAGTGTGAAACCTTCTCTCAGGTGGATTTGTCCCTGCCTCCTTCCCTGTGGGTCACAGCAAGCAGATGGGCACTGTGAGGTTGGTAGAGGGTCTGCTGTGCTTCTGGATCAGCCAGATGGTTTGTTAATCTCCTCTGAGACCAGAACTTTATTTCAACTCTCAGTGAAGTCAAGAAAACATTTTGAAGGCTCTGGTGTTCACCCCACTCATTTATTCAACAGGCATCTGTAAGGGATAATACCTGGTCTTGTCTCACTTGCTTAAAATGAGTGTTTGCTTGGAACTGTGACAAAACAGCAGTTTGGATGGAGCTTGGCTTCAGGCTGTCCCTGGAGCTGTGGGTACAGCAGCAGTGCAGGTCTGCACCTGCCTGGGCAGCATGTGGTTGGTGGAGATGGAAAGGTGCTCATGCAGAATTTCCAAATTTGCACCAAAAAAAATTCTGCTTGAAAGTTTTTCTCTCTGCTCCCCACTCCTGTCTGAGTTCAGACAGACATGGGGGCTTTGGCTCAGGGCAGGAGGTGATGGGCTGGTACTCAGCTTCTCCAGACATCGATAATCCTCCACTACTGATCAATAATCAATAACAGTGTCCCATGGCTCCAACAGAGCTGCCAAAACACACAACCTTGCTGTAGGGTCACATCACCTGCACGCTGCTCAGGGGCCAGCATGGTCTGGGGCCTTGGGAGTTGGTTTTTTTCCCAGCAAGAAGATGAGGTGAAGCTGCTGAACTGGCTGTGTTTATTTTTAGGGTTCCTACGGCGTGGTGAAACTGGCCTACAACGAGGATGATGACAAATATTACGTAAGTGTGTCCCTCGTCTGCTCCTCTCTGCTGCTGCTGTTGCCCCCCTGAGAGCTGGGTGCTCTCTACCTGGCTGCTTTCAGCATCTGCCCTTGTGATTTGGGGTGGATTTCAGGGAGTTGAGGCTCCCTCTGGGCTCGGAGCCGCTGTGCAGGAGGGGCCCGGGTGGGTGCCTTATGTAACAGGCAGGCTGCAGAAAGCATCTTGCTGATTTGCCTTGGCATTTTCCAGCTCTGAAGCAGGTCACCTGAAATTAGAGGCATGTGGGTGGTGGTGTTCAGCACCTGCTGTGCGTTGGAAGCCTGGCCTGGAACGAGCAGGCGTGTTTTGTAAGGGAGTGGGGGGTGTTTCTCCCCCTTTTCTGTTCAGAACAATGCTGAGCAGTGTGGTGTGGCTGGGCAGTGTCAGCTGCCTGCATCTTACCCCCTTAGGGGATGCCTGGGGGCACTGAACAAGCCTCACTGTCAGGGCTGCACCTACAGAGGTGTAGGGTGCAAGACAGAAGGCAAATCTTGGGGTTTAATGAAGCCAGAGTTGGAGAGTTTCATATTCCAAAAGGTCACTCTTGCTGGAGGCTCCTGTTCTGTGCCTCCCCTTTCAGGGGCAGCTGAATCCCAACCATCCCAGCTGGAATTCCTGCAAAATCTGCCTGCAGATGTGCTCGTGTCCCTGGGCTTGCCCTGTGGCTTGTTTCATTCAGGCTGAGAGCAGGAGCTGGAAGGAAGGAAAACTTCCTTGCTATGTGTGGCTCTGCCTGGAGGCTTCTGGAAAGAGCCTCCAGCAGTTTCTGGTGGATCCCAGGGCAGGACTCTGCTGAGCAGAGCTGTGTGGTTGCAGTGCTGTTGAACCTCAACCCAACAGAGCCTTGAAGAGCTGCTGCTCCACCCTGCATTTGGTGAGAGTGTCCTGCTGTTGCTCCTGTATGTGGATGAAATTTGGCCCATCAGAGCACCCAGGCAGTCCCCTGTGCTGCTGTTTGTCCCTGCTGGCCTTGGGACAAAGGGGAATAAGAATGTTTTGGTAACATAAAGCATGCTCATTCCCCACTGCTCCCCAGATAGTTTTTCCTCCCTGACTCTTTATTACAAGTGACACACCAGGTTGAAAGGTTCAAGTGGGGATTGTATGCCTGTGGGTGTTCCTTAGCCTTTCTGTGCTTCCAGCAGGCGTGAAACCACAGCAGGAATGTCTTGAAATGAAGGATGGAAGAGATGAGACAAAAATCTGGACAAGGTGCCCTGGAGCTGGCCAAGGAAAGGAGCCACAATTCTTTCCATCTCCCATCCTTTCCAAGCTGATTCACAGCTGCAGTGGAGCTTTTTCCAATGGCTCCTTGTCTCTGCTGCCCTCCAAATCCTCCCTGCCATGCCCTGCAGCAGCATGCTTTGTTCTGCAGAGAGTGATGGTGCCAGCCCTGATCCATCTGTCCCACCAGCACCAGTAGCACAGAGTGGGAAGGCATCCCATCCATAAATCATGTTTATTTCCAGCTGAAAACATTTTTCCTTTGGAAACTGTAATCCTTACATTTTGGCACTGCCCCTTTGTTCAGGAAATCCCATTGAGCTGCCCAGAGATGGGCAGGGCATCTGTGTCTAGGGCAGCATTGCCTGCTGCATTCCTGTCCCTGATTTGGATGCAGATTAACCTCGTGGATGTAGATTTAGCTGGTCAAATCAAAACCAGAAGTGAAAGCCTGTTTGCAGGTTAGCCTCCTGTGTTAGTTAATCCCCCCTTAATCTTGGTTTCTAATCTAAGCAAACACTTCAAAGGTGCTGCAGCCCGGGAGGGGCACCGTGCCTGGGGGCTGTTTGAGTCTCACTTGAGGGCAGGCAGGGCACAAAGACCCCCTCAGTGCCAGAACTGCAGGGATGTGCTCTTTGCTTCACCCCATACTCCTTTTGGGGTTGAGCTGGATCCCAGCTGGGATCCTGGGGCTGTGGAGGTGATCCTGGGGGTGTATGGGGGGCTGTGCTGGGCAGGCTGCTGTGAAAGGCAGTCATCTCTGAGCTCTGTGTCCCGTGGCCTTGTTCCTCTTTTGGCTGGGGCAGGGGAAGCTGTCCCCTTCCCCAGCTGCAGTCACATGCCTGGCACCCAGCTACCTGTGCTTGTGTTTTCCCAAATGTGGTGATTGAATTTTTTTCTTAAGAGTTTTTCCTAATTCTAGGCCAGGTCTGAAACTCATTAAAGCAGCAGCAATCTTTCCTTTTGATTCCCAACCTTTCCTTCCTCTCATCCTCCCAGCCACCTCTGCTTATGTTTTCTGGGAGCTCAAGCCATGATGGAGACACCTCTGCTTTTCCAAGACATTAAACCTGCTCAGGAGCTGGCAGACTTTTCAAAGCCTCAGAGAAACAGTGCTGATGGTTTTGGAGCTCCCCACTTGCCTGGTGTGCCTGACCCTCGAGTTCTCCCAGAGCTGGGACAGCTTCCACCCTGCCCTGCTCATCCTTCCCATCCCTGTTCCTCAGCAGTGCACTCTGACCCCCGGGGGCACCCAATGACTCTTACCAGCAGTTAACAGAAGCAATTGTGATTCTGATAGTTGGGAAGGGCCTTTCCTGTGTGCCTGTTTCCCCCCCAGGTTTAGCTCTGGATGGTGTTTTTTTGTCTCAGTGGTAAAAAGCAGCAAGAAGTAATTGGAGGAAGTCAGCTCTTGGCTGGCCTTTAGTGAGCAAGGCCAGGTTGGATGGGGCTTGGAGCAATCTGGTCTAGTGGAAGGTGTCCTTGCTCATGGCAGGGAGCTGGAACTGATGATCTTTAAGGTCTCTTCCAACCCAGACCATTCCATGATATTCTGTTTCAATAAGTGATTTTCATTTCCAGTGGTTCAGCATAAGATCAGGGTGTTGCTGCCTTCATTATTGTCTTTAAGCTAGTGTGGTGCAATAAGAAGGACCAAAATTGGAAAGAAATAGGGAAAAAAAATTATTTTGGGGTATAATTCAGAGTGTGGCTCCTGATTCTTGCTGAAACGTGGGACCCTTTTCTAGCTCCCTTTAAAAAGGCAGAATTTATAGGGAGCAAGGACTGAATACAGCTCCTTGTCAAAGCAAAAGGAAAGATTGCTGCTGCTTTAATGCATTTCAGGTCTGGCCTAGAATTAGGAAAAACTCTCAAGAAAAAAATTCAATCACCACATTAAGGAAAAAATGTAGATGGGTTGTGTTTACTTTGTAGGGTTTTTGCCTTCCATTAAAGATGAAGGAGTGCTTCTAAGAGCTTTGAGCACCCACAGTGCCTGGAAGGGCTGTAAAGTGTCCTGGCTCACAGCACTGGGTGCAGGGAATGTGTCAGACCATGGAAACTGGGATTTCTGCACCAGGTGTATGACCCAGTGCTCCCTGCAAGGAGCAGAGCCCACTGGAGAGCAGAGCTGGCTGCCAGAGCAGAGGACCCTGCTGCTCCTGGGGCACATGAAGCTCTTACAGCAGCTCCTGGGGGGCTCTGCCAAAGAACC
Source organism: Brachypodius melanocephalos (assembly GCA_013398615.1). Lineage (NCBI taxonomy): Eukaryota > Metazoa > Chordata > Aves > Passeriformes > Pycnonotidae > Brachypodius > Brachypodius melanocephalos. The sequence goes on along the minus strand of VZSR01002145.1, from coordinate 6,835,124 downwards.
CTTTACACTGGAAAGGTTTCAGTGGCTCAGTTGGAAGGAGATGCTTTGACCATGACTAGGGCAAAAATCAAAGGCCAAGTTCTGTGAAAAAGCAGCAAATAAAAAGCAAAGGCAAATGTGTCCAAGCAGAGATCTAGATTGGAATCATTGTGCTGATGGAATTTGATTCTTTGATGCCTCAGGTCATGTCTTCCTCCTATTTTCAATCTCTAAATCAGCTTGCAAAGAAAAGTGGTTATGATGGGCATTTGTTGTGCTACTGCTGGAATAAGGCAATAGCATTTAGGTTGTCAGTTGCTTTTTCTTTTTTTCATACTTCTTTTTTTCATCTTGTTTCCTAAGAAACAAGATTTATGTGATTGTGCTCTCTGCCTCTGTACCTCACAAGCTTTGCATGGAGGGCTGTTTCCTACCAAGTCTCAGTGATGGGCAGAAATTCCTTCCAAGTTTATGAAAGGAGTGTTTGAACAAAGGGCTGCTGCTGAGAAGGTGGCCAGCAGCAAACCTTGAACTTTCCAGCCCCTGGAGGATCCTTTGGTTGCCATCCAGGCGGAAAGGGGAAGGCACAGCTCCTGTGTTTCTCGTCCTCCTGCTCACATAACAGCTGCTGAACCACTGCCAGCTGCACTCCAGAGCTGTGGGGAGCAGGGAAGTGATCTCTGGCTTTCTCTAACACCTCGTGCTGTTCAGCTGAGGGCTTGTGAGGGGCTGGGTCACCCGGGGTTACAGCAGGATCCTGGGGAGGCAGCTGGAGCCAGGCCAGCTCCAGGACAGCATCCCTGCTGTGGTGGCACAGCCTGATGATGGAATTCTGCTGATGGGACAAAAGGTGACAAACACAGGAGCAGGATTTTAAGGCCATGGCAGCTAAGCCTGTCTGGTTTAGGATTTTCTTTCAGTTCATGACACTCTTCTTTCCCAGCAGAGCTTCCCTCTCAGTCTGAGGGATGTTGTTGTTAGGCAGGAGAGGTGAAGAAGGGCTGGAAACATTCTCTGGTGTGTTCAGCATTCCCACAATGGGCCCTCATGCACTAGCAGAGGATTTAGGTGGTTAGCAGGGACCTTTGAGCAGCATCCCGCTCCCCTGGCAGCTGTAGGTAGGGACTGTGCACAGGCTTCTGCCCTTGCAGTCCAAGTCTCTCCCTCAGCAAATAAAATGACATTCTAAGCACTGTGAGAGCATCACCAAGGACAGGTGATAAGTTCACTTGGCTCAATCATTTTGTCACCCTTCCCTCCCAAAGCTGATGACCGTTTTGCTGTTGTCATTACCTACAGCTTGTGGGCTCGCTGTTGTTGAAAGCTGCTGTGTCACAGGCATTCCTCCTCTCCATAAGCCTGGAATCTCCTTTCCCTTAGGCAGCTTCCCTGTGGTTTCCAGCTGTAAGGTTGATAGGAAGAGAGCAGCAAACTTAGATAATAAACACACATCAGAGAACAGCACACGGTTCCTGCTGTTTCTCAAAGGGAAATGTCAAGGCTCACGTCCATGTGTGAATAGTCGGGAGGAGGATGTGGAGGAAATCTCCAGGCTCCCTCTTATCCTGAGGAGACTGAAGCAGCACTTGCCTGTGCAAAGGGAAAATCCCTCAGCTTGGCTCTGAGCTGGTTCTTTATCAGAAAGGCATTATCTGGGTAATTAGCTCTGCCTGTGAGTACAAATGTCTCTGGCTCTGTCATGCCTGTGAGCCTGGAAGGAGAGGTTTGCTGAAGCATCCCTGAGATGCTCCCATTCCAGCAGCCACAATTCAGGAGGAAGCCTGGTCCTGCCAGCTCACTGTAATTAAAGTGAGGCTCCACAGCCACGTGCCCTCCTCTCTGCCCTTGTGCTAATTGAGTGGTTCTGGCCTGTTGCGTGATGAACTTTGCTTTTTGTCCCTGTTTGAGTTTGTCAGCACAGGTCCTCTCTTCTGAGCCAGCCCTGCTTGTGCAGTAGCAGATGTTGGTGCTTCAAAACTGCAATAAGCATATCCTGGTGCTCCTTTCCCAGCAGTAGTGGTGGTTTGCAGTCAATTCACCTATGATGCACAACCTCCCACTGCCCTCCAAGGGTCCTTCAAGGAGTTTGGGTGACAGCAGTAGCTCCTGTTCCCTCCATTTCTGTCCCTGGGAGCAGTCTTGTCTTAGCTGTTGCTCCTCTTTGAACCTTCCTGGTCCCTCCAGCCTGTCCTGGAAAGGACTGTCCTGATGTAGTCATGGCTGGTGGTGATGGTTCAGTTCCTCAGGATGAGGACCCCAAACTCCCAAACTTGGGAGCTTTCAGCAGCAAATTGCATCTTCTGTTCTGTCCTTTTTACTAAAGCTCCTTGCCAGAAGGCAGCGAGGACTCAAGATGGGATTGGAGCAAGAGGAGCATTCTCCTCCTGGACTGGCAGTGGTTGAAAGAGAAATGGATGTACCAATTCCTTTGATTTTTCTCATAAATTTTCATTATGGAGAGATAAAAGTGGGAAGCGTAGGAAGTCCTCCAGGCCTGGTCCTGGCCGTATTTGGAGGTGGTTGTGCACATCTTGGATCCTCTTTCAGCAGACCATGAGTCATTTGGCTGCCTGTATTGGGCACAGAGCTGTGCTAAGTCAAAGATAAGCACTTCTGAGTCTGTCTCTCAACACCATCATTTCTAACAGTTGGTTTGGAGCTGTCAGGCAAGATTGAAACACTGCACAATGTCTCTTCTCAATTACACGGGTGCAAATCCAGAGGATTTCACTGGACCAGTACCAAAAATAACAATCCTTTCAGCAAGCCATGAACCTGGCTGCACTGGGAGCACTGATGGGAGGTGGGAATGCTTGGGCATGTGGTTCCATCATTGCCAGGAACAACAACTTGGGAAGGAGCTCACTGGAATGGGTTTGGTTTTAACATATATATGTTTATGTATGTTTTTAACACATATACCTGTTCCTTGTATATGTGTTAAAAACAGGTAGTGGGCAGAGGCCCTGCCTCTGTGTACTAATGCAAAATTCCTGAGTGTTTGACTGTGTCCTGCAGGGCTCCTTGGTTAGTTAGATTCTGTAGGGATCACTCCAGTGTGAATTACATATTGGATGCTTTATTAACAGAAGTAACTACTGAGCCTAGGGGAAGGAGTGAGTGACCATCCCAGCTCCTGGAAGCACAGACTGTTTTCCTGAGCAAATTGTACCATGAGCTGGTTTCTCATTAAATATTCATCTGCTGGGCCACTCGGGGCGTTTGAGTGGCCCTCCAAATGTTATTAATGCACAGAGCAGATGGAGGCACAGAGACTGTTTATTAAATTCAGATTGCCTTTTGCCACTCTGCTAATGCCTGCTGGATGGCAGGAAGAATTACCCTGACTCCTTCCCACACCTCAGCTGCCTGGGTTCAGTTTCCTTCCTGTCACCTCCTGACAACACAAAACATAAGATGAAGCAGCCTTGAAGTGGCTCTGACCTGCAGCATGGCTGTAACATCATCCAAAACAGGGGGTCAGCCAGAGGAACCCACCTCTTCCCTCAAGCTTCTGCCTCAAATACAGAGATTGGACTCCATTTTCTTTGCCCATTTGAAAATAAATCAAAATTTTTCATGGGGGAAAATGACTGGAACCAATGGTTAGCAGTGCTTTCAGGAAAGCCTGGGTCAGTGTCTGTCTGTTGTGGCCACCACTAACCAGGACCCTTGTCTGGGTTGAGGAGCAGCCCTGAGCCAGTCCCTGATGCCCAGCACACTCCCAGGTCACAGCAATCAGCTCTTTGGCTCTTGTTCAGCTTTAACACTGCTTTTTCTTCTTCCTCCAGGCTATGAAAGTCCTCTCCAAAAAGAAGCTCTTGAAGCAGTATGGATTTCCACGTGGGTATCTTACATTTAGAGGTCTGCCTGTTGTCCTCAGCCAGATCTCTCTGTAGAAACATTGTCTTCAAGGACTGTAGAACGTGGCCTCCAGTGAAAGCTGCCCATGTAGTTGGGAGCTGGTTAAAATGCAGTGGGTGGTGAGGGGGCAGATACAGCCACAGGGAAATTCAGCACACCCACTAAGGAGATTCCTGGCTCTGAATTTTGTGAGTCTCTTTGAAGTGGTGACTCTTCCACGTTCACCATTTATGAATCCTAATTAGGCACTGGAAGTTAGGCAGGGTATTCCCCCTCCTTTCTGAGTCTCTTCTACCTCTGGGATAGCCCCTGGGTGCAGGCTGGGCCATGGAGTGCCCCAAACCCATCTGGGAAGCTGGGAGAGCTGGTCTGAATGTGCCTTGGAGATCTCAGTTCCAGGTGGGAGACTGCAAAGCTTTGGGATGAGAACAAGGTGCTGAGATCTTCCAGAACAGCTGCAGAGGGGGCAGTGCCTGCTCATCCTGCAGGTGCTGCTGCCAAATGAGGAATTCTTTGCTGTGCTGTCGCACTTGCAGGTCGGCCTCCTCCCAGAGGGTCAAAAGCATCCTCTGGAGAGCAGCCCAAACCCATGGCACCCCTGGACAGAGTCTATCAGGAAATAGCCATCCTAAAGAAGCTGGACCACATCAATATCGTTAAGCTGATAGAGGTGAGCTGCTTCTCCACCCTGAGTTTATGCTCAAACAAGTCTGGTTTGTATTGCAACAAGAGGATTTTTCTTCAACTGCTCCCACTTCAGCCAGAATTGGTTTAAAATAGATGTTCAGAAATTTAGGCTGGTGCTTCCAAGCAAAGCCTTACTGACTGTGCAGGACAAACTGCACACTCACACCCTGTGCTCTGGGCTGGTGCCCAGGAGAAGGCAGCTCCCGGTGCTGGTAGAAGAAGCAGTGAGCTTTGATCACTGAAACTTGTGTGCAGGCAAGCCTGGGAAGGTGCACAAGTGCAAGGCTTCAGTGCCATTTTCATTATTGACTGAGGTCAGTTTAGGACAAGCAGTGCCTTTATTGGTAGGCAGTTTCTCCAAATACAGGCAGAAGCCCAGATTTTTCTGGAGACAGGAAAATCTCTCTTCCAAAACCCCACTCTCTGCAGGACTCTCTAAATATTAGCCTAAGCTGTTCTCAGTGTTCTGCAGCTCAGCACAGTGTACTGGGAGCGTTACTTGCTTAAAAACACCTTTTTTCCTGCCGTTTTTCACTTTTTTCCCTCTTTTCCTCTGTGATCTCTCAGGTCCTTGATGATCCTGCAGAGGACAACTTGTACATGGGTATGTGAGTCTCATAAGCTAAACAGAACCATCTGGGCTTAGGCCTGGTGATGCAAGTGACACGTGCCAGGACTCGGGGTCAGTTCGGGAGGAAACTTGTGCCACCTTCAGCAGACTTAATTTTTTTTCTGCAAAGTTAAAACACCCGTAAATGCAGCTGGGATGGAAAGGCCCCGTGCAGTAGGGTAAGGCAACCTTGTGTCAGTACAGCTGTGCACATCCCTTTGCCATGGGGACACTGGAAAGACCTGGCAGCTGCTCTGCCCTCCCCTCTGTAGAGCTGGTTCCAGTCCCAGAGCCCCAGGAGGGAAGGGAAAGGTGCAGGATGGTTCTTCCTTGTCCTCCTGCTATGAAACTTCTGTGGGCTGTGGATAGTGGTAGTGACTCCAGAGTCACTCCAGTCTTGTCTGGGGGTGTTTCCTGTGACCCCTGCAGAGACTCTGTGCACCCTGGTGAGCCTCAGGACCTCCTGAGGGAGCAGCACTCCTGCCTTTTTGGGGAAGCCATGCCTGACTGGGTGTTTATGCAGAGGGTGAGGGAATTCCACCCATTTTGTCTTCCTCTCCTCCAAACCCTGAAAGTGCCAGCCACAGCCTAACCCCCATTTGGGTAAAACATTGAGGGACAGGCCTGGGAGGCCCTGAGGTGCCCTCTGAGATAAGCTGGAAGAGGGGATGACTGACCCTTTTACATCTCTGCCTCCCCAAACCGTTTCCTGATGAAGCAGGTTCAAAGACTGCTCCTCATGAAATAATTATGGGACACTTTTGAAGCTGCTGTGAAGGACTCCTCCTCCTAGCAAATGAAGCAATTTGCCTTTGAAAAGCCACTTTTCCCTTTGGGCTGAAGCCCCAGTGGCATCTGGCAGCATCTCAAACTGGTGGCACTCGTGGTGGGGAGGGTGACTGAGGCTGTTGTTTGAAGGCCTGAACTCCTGGAGTGGAGGATGGGGGAGAGATGAGGTAGAAAGCTGCAGAGGGGAGAAAACCCTGAAACCTAAAGCAAGCTCTACCTGTGGAGTGAAAGAACCATCCCAGAAATAGCAGCAACAGCAGCAGGACAGGTGAGGAGCCTCCTGGTCCTGTTGGAGGTTGTGCTGGTCCCTGAGTGACGAGCAGTGGCCATGTCCCTGTTCCATCACCCCTTTCCTCTGCCTGGGAGCCCAGGAAGTCCAGGCACACCAAGCTCTCCTGCCTCTGCAGTTCCCTTGGCAGGAGTAGCACTGCTCAGGGCTCAACCTCCTGCAAGTGGGTTTGCTCCCTCCTGCTGCTGTCCCAGCTGATGATAACTGCACCTTTCTCCTTCCAAAAATGCCCCCCACTGCAAAGCAGATCCAGAGGAATTGGTGTTTGCTCCTTGCCTGTGGCTGCTGGGGTCAGGCACTGCTGTGAGCACTTGGGATGTCAACAGGCACTGAGCAACCTGCAAAGGTAGAGGCTGGTTGAATAATGAAATGCTTCCACAAGCTGCAGCTTCTTCAGCCTGGAGAGGAAAATGAGCCAATTCAGGCTGCCCTGTTGTGTTTGTACCTTCAGAGGATCCCACACCTTGGTGCTTTGGGGAGGGAATCTGCTAAGATTTTTTGAGAGCTGCAAGAAATCCCCATAAACTCATGGGGAAAGAGCTCTCATACTCTAGATAAAAGCAGATCCTTTTCCTGTTTGCAGAACAGAACTTTTCCCCAACCTCCTAATCAGACACAAACTCCTGTGCTCTGCAAACCTCAGCTCACACCAGCAAATCCTCTTCAGTCGCTCCCACCCAGGAGTGTTTGGCTCTGCCAAAGCTGGAGCTGTGCTGCTGATTGACACAGCAGAAATGGAGCAGCATGTTCCTACAGCATCTCCTTCACTATCAGCAATTTAGCAGGAATATCACACCAAACACCCTCCCTTGGAGGTACAACAGGGCTCAAATCAGCAAGGGCTGACACCCCGAGCAGCAGCACCGTGGTTGATAAATTAGCACCCGCTGTCTCCCTGAACAGAGCTGGCAGGAGGGGGGATATTTGTCTGTGCTGAAGAGATGAATATTTTCATTTTGCCTCCTCTGGTGTCCTTGTCACGGGTGAGGGAAGAGAAGTGAGTGGAGAGAAATTGATTTTGCAGGTATGGGAATGGATGTGTTTTTGTAGGTGATGAATAACAAACAAGCCTGGGCTGCTCTTCTCATTCATTCATGGTTTATTTCCTTTTCTTGCAGTGTTTGACCTCATGAGGAAAGGGTAAGTAGCCCTCCTGGGATCCCTTCTGTTGAAAATTTTGGTGTTCACCATCAGGTTCCCATGTGAAATGGAAGTTTGATATGTCCAGTGGGGCAAACCCTGTCTGCAAGGGAGGCAAAACCCAGCTCTAGTTTCCTTTGCACTGCTACAGCCTGGAATGGTTTAGTGAACAGAAATGGGCTGGGAGGACATGTCCTGGTGCCAGACTCTGATCTGCAGAACAAATTCTATGGCAGTTCCTCATCAGGTGCCTGGAAGAAAAGGTTTGGATAGGAATATTCTGCTGGATTTCAGCCACATTGTGGCTTCCTCTGACACAAGGGGTGTGTGGTGGCATCAAGATTCACTTGTCACCTGCTGCCTTATTTTGCCCTCAGCACTAACCTCTCATGGGAGGCTCTTCTGTTGGCACATTTCTTTTGCATAGTGGAAGAAGGGATAAGGTGGGAAGAGGTTCCTCACTGCTCCTTGCTACACCTGCACTGATTCTTCAGTGAGATCATGAATTCTGTGCCCAGCATGGAGGAGGTTCCCAGAGGGGTTGTTTTTCTCTCTGGCTCCATGAACAAGCTGCCAGCTCCAGTGAGTTGGGGGCAAGAGGCTCCCCAGTCTCCCTGATGATCTCCCTGTCCTGTAGGAGAGGGAGCTCCTGTAAACAGCTGAACCTGTGGCTCATCCAAGTGCAGCCTGGCTGCCTCTGGCAGGAGGCAATTAGACTCCATTAGTGGCTCTGCCAGCTCTCACATTATTCCTCCCTGGTTTCAGCAACAGAAAAATGTGCATAAAAGGGAGGGAAGGCGGTGGCAGGAAAATGCAAATGGGAGAGGAAGGTCATCAATCAAATGGGCAGCAAGGGAGAAGAGAGAAATGCTGCAGGAAGGATTTGCTGCTGGGTGCTGAGGGGAAGAGCCACAGAGCCTGGTTTTGGCAATGGGCTGCTCTCTGCCAGGGTTTGGCTTGCCAGGATGGTGTCCCAGGAGCACTCAGTCAAATGCAGCTCCAGTCAGTGGATTTGTGTCCAGATGCAAAGCCAAGCTGCTGAGCACAGGCAGGAGCAGTCCCCAGTGCAGTGAATGCTCCAGCCATTCATCCACAGGGGAACAGGAGGTTGTCACCAGCTCTCACAGCCTCTTTGCCCTCAGCTTTCAGCAGGCACAGGCAGAAGAGGGCTTTTAGAGGAGACTGTGCATCCCTCAACAGTGACAGCAATCAAAGGAAAGGAGAGGAGAAGCTGACCAGGTAACCTTGGCTGTTCAGGGCTGAATGGCTGAGTTCTGGTAGTGGCTGAACCCTGAGCAGCTAAATAGTTTTTTTCAGCAGTTTAGCACAATGCACTGAAAATATTCCCATTTAACCTTTGAGCCAGTGGTTCCTGTCTAGATTCTGCCTCAGCGCAGAGCAGCTGCACAATGATATTGTGTCAAGACTGAGCCCCAGCAGGCAGGACATGCAGTGCACAGCAACAGGCACTGTCCCCACTGCTGGCTGGGATCGGGATCTCATGGGAATGCTGGTGCTCATAGCCTGAGCAGCTTTAGCAGGAAGCCAAAGGCCAGGTCCAGCTTTGTTCTTCTCCCATTAGGACCGTCCATGAGTAGTGTTTGTCTTATTCTGTGCAGACATCAGCAGTTAATCCTGGTGATTAACTTAATCCTGATGATGATGAGGGCTCTGTGGCTCCTGCTGGCTCAGGGACTATGCAAAGCCACCCATCACTTGCCAAGCTCAGTAACCAAAGCATCACCACATCCAGAAACAACAGACACACCTCCATCCTGTGCCCAGCACCCAGAGCTTTTTGGGAGCCTGGCCCTCAGTGCTGGGACATGGAGATGGAGAACACACTCCAGCAAGGGGTGTGAGTGGCCTTCTGCAGAGCACTGAGCTGCTGTCCCTCTTCCCAACAGGCCTGTCATGGAGGTGCCCAGTGAGCAGCCCTTCAGCGAGGAGCAGGCTCGGCTCTACTTCCGAGACATCGTCCTGGGCATCGAGTACTGTGAGTACCCCAGCACAGGCTGTGCCTCAGCCCCTGCTCACCTGGGGAGGGGCTGCTGGATGAGCCAGAGGGGTTCCAATCCCTTTGGATTGCCTGTGGTGGGATTGCTGTTGGAGGTGGCCCTGCTCAGCTTGGGTTTACCCAGGAAGTGTCACAGAACCCTTGGAAAGGACATCAGGCAAATAGTGCCTAATCTCTTTTTTCTTCCATTTGTTTCTTTTTGGAGACTGCCTTTGAAGGCAATAGCAGAGCAAGAAAATGGGTGTTTGCAGTGGCATGGACTCAGCTTCAGCTGGAACAAATCCCTGTCTCCAGCTTAGCAGGGCAAGCAGTGGCCATGGCTGGTGAGCAGCACAGGGAGGATGTCTGTCCTTGTCCACCCCTTTGAAGAATCCATCTGAGTGACTCCCTGTCACTCAGGGCTGTGGGGTGACAAGAGCCCAGCACTGCCCTCCCAGGGAGGTGGTGGATCAAATGTATTTCCGGGTTCTGCCCAGACTCCAGAGCAGGGTTCCTCTCTGCAGCCTGTTTAATTATTGTCACCTTTTTGGTGCCATCTTGTCCCTGTGTGGCTGAGGCCAGATTCACTGCTGAGTGCCTGTTGTGCAGTGTACAGGGTCTCTCACAATAGGTCTGTAAATGACAGCAGGGATTTTTCTGGCCCCATTGTCACTGACATGTCCCTGCCGGCACAAACCTGGCAGGGGTGAGCAAAGAGGGGTCCCTGAATTGAAGACAAGGTGGAATTGTCTGTGTGCTGGCATCCTGAAAGCAATTACTGCTTCTGTACCTCAGCTGCTTGTGAGCTGGGCTTGGCTCTGTGCCTGTTAGACCGTGGTGTGCTCCTTGCCAGCATCCTCTGTGAGTTCAGTGCTCTCACCACTGACTGCTTCCTCTGCACACTGATGCACTAAAGAATTGCCCAGGGTGAATTTGGGGAGGAAAAGGCAGTACAGCCTCTGCAGAGGGCATTCCCACCTTGCAGGTATGATTGTTTTCCAGAGGAGACAGCAAATACGTGGATAAGGTGATCCTGTTATTACCTTGTGTTTCAACTGCCAGACAGCCTTTGATTGCATCCATTAACAGGAGCTCATAAAACAGCTCCTAAATCTCTCAGGTTGGATGGGCTGTTGTGGATTAATAACTAGACAATCAGGAAAGTTGGATTACAGCTTTCACAACTGAGAAAAGTCACCAGAACAGTTAAACAGGAATCCATAATGTGGGCTGGGTTGTTCAGTGTATTCCTAAATGACCAGAAAAAGGGTAGAGGACAATAAAAGAGATGGATGATGGCACTGAGTTATTCAGGATAGTTGTTAGAACTGACTGGGAAGACTGGCAGGAAAATGCCATGATAGCAAGTGATGGCATGATAAAATGACAGATAAAAATTCATGTTGCTGACTGCAGGATAATGCATGAGGGGGAGAAACAACACTGGAAATACATTCAGTGTGATGGGCTCTAAATTATCTCTTCTCACTCAGGCTTTATTCTGGATAGTTCTCTTGAAAATGCCAGCCCATTACTTAGTGACATTCAACAAGGCTAACAAGATTTGGGGAATTATTTGGAATGCGACAAAGAAGAAAGTAGAAAATGTTATTATGCAGTTATTTGGATCTCTTAAGAGCTCCTAGGTACAGACAAGGAGTATCCTGAATATTATGTGCAACTTGGCTCAGCCTGCCTTAGAAACAGCTCCCTAGAACTGAGGCCCAAGAAGGATGATCAGGATGGTCCTGGAATATCTCATGTACAGAGATATGGCCAAAGCTCTTAAGACTGGAAAATTATCTTGGGAAGGGGTGCTCTGGCAGAGCTTATAAAATCCTAAGTGTCAGGGAAGTTCTGGACAGGAAATTAATCTTTTTTGTCTCTAAAAACACAATAACTAATGGATAGCAAACAAAATAATGAGGTAGCCTGTTTAAATCAGAAGGAATTGCTTACTTGGCTTCAACCACCAAGGCAGAACAAGTCTCTGAGCATGGTGGGCCCTGCTCAGGCAGGGGAACATGGCTTGCAGGATCTCAGTCCCTCTCCACATTGAAATGCAGCACCACCTCATTTTTTGTCTAAAACCAGCAGGGAATAAAATCAGTGTTTGCAGTTCCGACAGTCCAGAAGCTTCCAGGTGCTGCCAGAATTAGTCAGGTCACCCCAGAAAGTTGGTAGAAGTTAATATATGAATGGGAATCTCGAGACTGTCTTTGGGTAGAGCTTGAAGGATGAAGATGCAGCTTTTTACATTCTCATTAACATTCAGATTGCAGCACAGCCTGTGTGCCTCAGCTGGGGGAGCCAAGCTCTGCTGTGCTGGATGCTGCTGCAGGAACAATTCCTGCTCAGAGGAAACTTTGAGTTTAGTAGCTAGGAAAAAAACAAAACAAAACAAAACCAAAAAAAACCCCAACAAAACAGCAAAGTGGGAGTAGTCTTAAGTAGAGGGAGTGAAATTCGACAGTAAATTATAGGATGCCCAAGCACTCCCAGCAACAGGAACAATAGGATGCTTTATTTTGGACCATTGAGTAACCACTTATTTTATTAGCAAATGAAAGTTAAAAATGGTGTTCTCTCTGAAGTGCTGGGTAAATGCATGGCAATTATTATGTAATTAAGAGGAAAAGTGCACCGTTTGTGCATGCTGAAGGAAAAGTGTTGCCAGGCAATCCAGAGATTGCAAGGTAATTTTAAAGTAAGCATCCATAATTGTTGTGTAATTTGGGAGGCTCGACAACCATGCAGCTGCTTGAAGCTCAGAGTCATCACAGCAGCAAATGCATCATTGCTGGTTGGATTTTATTAGGTTAGGAGTTGCAAAGGAGTTGGAAACTGGATTCCTGGAGCCTGAAAGGTGATAATGGTGAGCAGGAAGGGGCTCAGGAGCCAAGGTGGTGGGAGAGGTGGGCTGACCTTTTAAATCACTGGTGGTGGCCTGTGGTCTGTGACCACTCTGTGTCTCTGGGGACTGGACTCACTGATTTTTCATGGAGTTTTCCTGGGGTGGAGGCCCCCTGCAAGAGGGCTGGCTGTGAGGGGAAGTTTGGATGGAGGCAAGTGATGAGAGCTGGGTGGGAAGCCTGTCTTAGGCAGGGACAGAGCCCTGGAGAGAGCCAGGAGCTCCCTGATCCAGGCAGTGGCACAGTGCTGGCACCTGCTTTTGGCTGGGTTCCTGGGTTTGGTGTGTCTGATACCAGGAGTGCACTTGGATGTGAGCACAGTCCCAGCCTTGTTCACTAAGCAGTGAAGGAACTGGTTCAAGGTCTGAGAGTAAGGGAGATCTGCCATGGTCCAGTCTCCCTCCCTCTGACCCCTGCAGGGCTGGGAATAGATTTGGAGTTTAGGCATGGTGATATTACTGATTCTGTGTTCTGTTTCAGTGCCCCTGTCTCAGACCTGGGCTGTGCCAGGAGTTGTTTAAGCACACGCAAACTGTGATTGGGTTCCTACAAAGGGAAGTGATTTTTGCTCCCATTTTCAAGACTTCCCCAGTGCTGCTGGCCCTGCACAGCCCCTCAGGAGCTGGGGAGGCACTCTGGCCTCTGTGTAAGTACCACCAGAGTGGTGATTCCAGAGAGGGCTCAAGTGCTTTGGATGGAGGAGTTTGCTGGATTATTTGTGTCATTAACTAAAGCACATGCTTAAGCATCTCTGTGAATTTGGGATATGTGCAATTGCCACCCTTTCCCCTCTAGTAGTGCTTGGCTGGGGTTGTTTAAACTTCAGTCTCCCTTCTAGTAAGGCAAACTTTGCTTTTGTAGAGGTACTCAGCAGAAATGTGTGTGCTGGATAGGAAATTGTCATCATGCTTCATCAAAAGACATGAGGGATATGTCAGGTAGGTATCCCAGCTTGATTTTAGGACTGGAACATGAGAATCTTCATTTGGTGAGAGCCTGAGTAATTAATGAGAATAAGCAGACAACAGGGCTGCCTAAGCAGGAGCCTGGCTGTGACAGTGGCCAGGAGCAGAACACACACACAAGGGTGACCCAGGGGAAATCCCTGCTGACTTGCACAGTCCAGATGAAGCTCAGGGGCTGTTCCTGCTCCTCTGGAGATGCAAGCTCAGTATTCAAGTCACGAGAAGCTAAAACAGTTCCTGTCAGCCTGGCTGAAGAAGAAATTCCTTATTTCGTGCATTCTCTGTAAAAGGCTGCAGTTCTCCTCCTGTGACTGTGTCTGAGAGGGGGACAGTTTTGGTCTCCCCTCTGCAGAGGAAGGCTTTTCTCCTCTGAGCTGTGGGGTTGAAGGGAGGGTAATGACATGCAGCCAGAGCCATTGGGAAATTGCCTTTGCAGCAGCAGCTCTGCAGTGAGAGCTGCAGTGACCCCGGGCCCTGCATGCTGAGCCTGGAGCCTCAGCAAAGGGGCTGGCTTTGCAAAGATGGCTCTTCTGAGAAAAGGCTTCATCTACTGGGTTATCAATATAGGAGTATAATTTCCATTATCTTAAAAGGAAATTTGAGCAAATGGGACAACACAGGCTTGTGTCTTCTGAAGAATATCTAGTGCAGGGTGAGTCCAGGGTGGGTGCACTGGAGCATCAGTGGTGTGGGTGGTTTGATCTGGTTTGGCTCTTGCCAGAGGTGAGTTCCTCAGGCTGGTGTGGGTCAGCAGAGCTGGAATATGAGTCTGTGGTGGAGCTGCTGCCATGCTCTACTGTGATTCCCAGCAAGCTGCTTGCTCCCATGGGGGAAATGGGGACCCACCTCTTCTCTGCCTCTTACCTGTACAAGTTTGGAGCTCCTCAAACAAAGCATGTTGAGGTGAGAGTTACAGCTGCAAGGTTCTGGGTGTTATAAATGACACCACCAGGAGAAGAGAGGCTGGCTTGTGTTTTATCACATGCAGACAAGTTCTCCTTAGCTGATAAAACCAAACAAAGAACCCTTTCATGAGCTGCAAGTGTTGCTGATACTGATCAATAAGGACCAGAGTGAGAGTAATTAGCTGATGGAGAAGATCAGAGAAATGTGCTGGAGCCTCTTTAGATCAGGCAATTTGATTTTTTTGTTGTTTGATGCAGTTCTGTGTCTGCTGGGGGTTGGAAGCAGCCTGTGCAGGTTGTTTTATCAGTGCCTGCTGCCTGCTCCCCTCATTCCTGTGCTCCCTTGGAGCCCTGGAGTGTGTGTGTAGCCCTGGCAGGGAGCTCTGCACATCCCCTGGGGCTGCTGGTGAGGCTGTGCCCATGTGGGCTGCAGGACAGGTGCAGAAGGACAGCCTTTGACCAGGTTCCCTGTCTCTCTTCCCTGCTGCTTCCTGCTGGCAGCATCCACACCACAGCCTCTGCCAGGAGCTCAGCTGCAGATGGAGCACAGAGAGGGGAGCTGAGCTCTTCCAAAGGGCCCTGGTAGTGCAAAACTTGTGTTTAAGCAACTTATCCAAGTGGCAGAGGCTTAATGGGTGCAGCAAAAGAGCGGAGAGAGCAGAGACCGGCAGAGCTGGGATATTCTCCCTGCCCCTGCAGTGAGCTGAGCATGGCATGGGGCTGCTCCCCTGGGACAGCCCTGTCCTGCAGCCCTTCCTCAGCAGAGCTCTGGGGATGAGCAGCTCCTGTTTGGAGCTCTGGATGGTGCTGCAGCAGTTTCCCTGGGAGCGTGGTAAATCATTTCTTTGCTACAGGGGCAGTGTGAGAGCAATACTAAGCAGGCTCTGCAGTAGCACCATATGGATTGCTTTTGCCCTTGAGTAGGAATGGGATTCTGGTTTTAATCAGGCAGAATTCAGCACTGGCCTCAGGAAACAGCAGGATGGGTCAGTGCATTGCAAAGTTTTATAGGTATAATTTTTAAATGAGCTTTTAGCAGGTTTGTGTTAACCTGCTGGATCTCCAAGATTTCCAGAGGGGAATGCAGTGAAAAGCACCTTTTTTAAAAGGACTAAGGGATAAGATGTCTTTCTACCACTTCTCTCTGTGCTCCCTCTGGGTCTTGACTCGCTGTTAGTGGATTTGTTGGCAGACAGTTCCCAGGGATTTGCCTCTGAGTGAAAGGGAAAGTATGTGGGATCTAGAATGAGGAATGTTTGGGAAATGGCTGTTTTGTCTCACCAAGGGCAGCTGAGGGACTGAGCAGAAAGGAACGATGTGCTCAGCAGGGCTTTGCCAAGGAGCAGGGAGGCAATGGCAGGGCTGTGGAGACCCAGATAGGAGTGTACAGATAGGAACCAGCTGGCCCAGAACTTCCCCAAAATCCTCCCTTTTCTGCAGCTCCATCTACTGGACCACAGCTGGCTGCTATTGCCAACGCAGTTCAAATTGTAATGAAGAAACAAACAAACAAAAAAGCCCTAAAAAGCCAGATTTTCAGGAAGACCTTTTATTTTAGGCAGTTTTTTTCATATGGGCTTGAATTTGAACACCCAAGTGCAGGTTTTTGCCAGCTGCAGTAGGTGCAGGATGCCTTTCTGTCTGAAATCAAGAGGCACAGAGGAAGGGTGGTCCTTTCCCAAGGATTGCTCACACCCTGAGAGCTCTGAGGCTGTATTTCCACAGCATCAGCCTTCAGCAGGCTGTTCTTAGGGAACAGTGCTCCATGCCCAAGTTCAGGAGACAGACCAGACTTTCAGGCATCATTTCCCTGTTTCTGAACACCCTGGAGCTCCAGGTCTTGACTGAGTCCAACTTCAGATCTCCCTGGTGAGAGTTTCTAACATGAGTTGTGATAAAATGTACACCTGCCCTGCCTGCTTTGTTCCTGGGCCGGCTGTGAGGATTAACAAATAACTATTTGTAACACATTTGTGATCTTTTTCCTGGATGATGCCCTAGGAATCCATGGGATTGTTATCCAGATGCAAATAGGTCTGAAATGGTGTTACCTTTCCACTGGAATGAGGAATGGGTCTAATAAAACCAAACTGAACAGAGCACTGCATAATCAGACTTTGTCCTAAGGGCTCTGTGAGGTCTCAGGTGGTTTCATTTTCATTGTGAAGAAATACCAACCTGCATCAGGTGTGGCAGCACAGAAGGTGCAGGGTGTTTTGGAGCCCAGGGAAGTCACTCTGGTGAGCTGCTGACCCCTGCTTTAAGAGCAAAACCCTCTCCAGGTAAAAGCAACAACACCTGGAGCCATTTTGTCAGCTTGCCAAAGCAGCTTCAGCAAAGTGCTCTGCTTGGGCAGCTCAGCATGGATTTTAACCTGGGGAGGGGTGCAGGCAAGTGCATTTGCATGGGAATGGGTGGTTTTCAGCTGCTGCTGTGGCCTCGTTCATGACCTGAAGGGCAGCACCCATGGGAGGCTCCTTCCAAGGTCTCCTGCACCCAGCAGCCACATCCCTGTGGCTGGGCTGGGTCTGAGGGCAGTCTCTGCCTGCTTTGTGACTCTTTCTGTACTGCAGCAAGCAAAAAACCCAGAGCCTTGCTCTTTGAGCAGGACAGAGAGCAGCTGGAAGTTCTCTCAAAAGCATGGATTCAGCTTAGGGGTCCCAGTTGCCCATGAAGGGAACTAAGAGGAGGTCATGAGTTGGTCTAAAAGAAGAATAATCCCCAGACCCTCATGGAGCACGTTTAAGTGCAACAATACAGATCATCAGTTTGGTTATGTTTGTTTAAAGCATATTTAGGGGTTTTATTTACATGCTGAAAGTGCTTTTCCTTCTCTGCTGAGCCTGGTACAGCCCTGCTTCTCTTTGTGTCACAAAGTGTCCTTAATTCCAAGGACAGGACAAGTGTTTTGTTCCTGGGACCTCTGCTCCTGGCTTTTAGTGAACTAATCCTAACAAGATTGCCTTCCCTACCTGCTGCTCTTAAATCTACAGAGGATGAAGCTTGCTCCCAAATGTTTCAGGATGGTGAAATTAGAGGGCTGATTTATGCTGGTGATTGTGTTGGGCTGACTGTGGCTGTCCCCTGCTCCCCTTGGGGTGGCTCCTGTGCTCCCTGTCCCTTCTGTACCGTCATTAACAGTCTGGAGGGTGTCATTAGTGGCAGGCTTTTATTTCAGAGATGCTCGGCTCTCCCTCTGGAGTTCTGCAGGGAGAACACCATCCTCTCCTCTGTGTGCTGTGCTGGCAATGCAGATCATGCTGCTTTAAGCAGCCCCTTTCCCCCAGACAGCTCTGTGGCTCCTTTGGCAGCACGTGGCAGTGCTGTGTGTCACTGCAGGCACATCCAGGCAGCCTTGGGCCAGTCCTGCTGAATTAATTGCTCCCTGCCTTTCTCCCTGCAATCCGTATCTGCAGGAGGTCTGGACTGGCAGCAGGAGTTGGTGGGTTGGGAGGTTTTTCCAAGCTCAGCTGTGTTGGTGTCCTGCAGGTGAGCAGTCCTGCTCTTTCCTGCAGCTCCCAAACACAGCAGCTTTTGCCTATTGCCCACAGGCAGACTTGGGAACCATTTGGGGGGAATATTTTACTCTGCATTGTGCTGAACTGTACCAGTGGCCAGGCATAGCAGAGGATAAGCCTGTGCATTTTGAAGCCAGAAGCCAGTTTTGGGAAGCTGTGCAGGGGACGATGCTCACAGCAACTGGCAGGCTGAGACTTCGAGTTCTGTTTCTTCAGAGCAGAACAGGGATTTCAGGTTTCCTTCCTCAGGTCAGCAGCTCCACACCAAATCATTTCTTGACAGATGTGAGCACTTGTATTTCAGTTTTTATGGCTGTGATGTTCATTTACACCAGCTGGTGCTCAGTCCCCTGTCCTTCTCCCTTTGTGGCTACTGCCTCTGCACAAGGCTGGAGAGGGAAGGGGGTTTGCAGAAATCCTTTCAGCCAGCTGGCAGGAGACTTTGCTTGCTGTCACAGTGTCACAGGGTGTGGTGGGACACTGCTCCCAGCACCACTGCTCTGGCACAGTCACCTCCCCTCTGCATCTGTCCCCTTCCCATCCCAGTCTGTTCCTGTTTTACATGGATGCAAGCCAGGTGTTCCAAAGCTCCTGGGATGTGACATTCCAGAGGCCAGGCTCCCTCCTGGGCCCTCAGCCCTGCAGGCAGCTGTGCTGAGTCTCTGCTCTGAGCAGGAGGTCAGACTGTCACTGTCCCCAGCACACAGCAGTGTTCTCACCTGGAAACTCAAATATTCGTTGCCAAATGAGCCTGTTTGATGGCTTTGATTTTTGCAAAGGATGTGTTTCTAATTTCTTTGTTCCTTGTTTCTGTGCCCAGCAGTGTCCAGACATGCTGGGGACCAGCAGAGATGGGCACTGAGGGAACACATGGCAGCTGGAAAACTGCCCACAGTGTCCCTCAACTTTGATTAGATGGTGCAGAGGCAGGGAATGTATTTTACAAAATACACAGTTACATGATAGAGAAAATGGTTTGTGGTTTTATTTTGTTTATGGTTTGGGGGGTTTTTTATTATTATTTCTTATAAGGAAGAAATAATAAAAAGCCTGGAGTACTTGCTTGCCTCAATTTTCACAGACCAAGCTCTAGGGATGTATTCATATGGTTCATATTTGTTTTGGGTTGGTTTTTTTTTTCAGAGGCTTTGGGAACCTTAGCCCTGTGGTATCAGGGATGACAGCAGACACCTGCCTGAAAGGCAGCTCATCATCTCCTGAAGGAAAACTTCACTCCCCCCTCACTCTTATTTGCTCTCCCTATATTACCATAATGAAATGTCAGCTTGCCACCAGCTCTGCAGCTGAGCAGATGTCTCCTCCTAATTACTGTTGTTGCAGGGGTTTGGTGTTTATCCTGACTTCAGGCAGGCTGTTACAGCATTAACTGCCTCCCATCACAGCCTGGCCATGCAGTTGGTGCACATCTGGAAGAAGATGTAAGTAAGTTTTGTCTGCTGGATCTCCAGAGCAGCTCTTTAATGTGCCAAGGACAGCATCCCCCAACAGTGCTTTAAACTGAGGAGAGAAGGCCTTGCAGAAAAAATATCTGTAAGTTTGACTTGCCCTCCCCAAGCGTGGGCTGCTGGAAAGTTGGCTTGAAAAGAGCAGCAAAGTTAAATTAAATTTGTTCATTCTTGGTCCTAAAGCACAATCTGGGATGCTCCATAGGCCAGGCTGCCTTTGTGGCAGTGTGTTGGTCAGGTTTGTAAAGCAGGAAAGGGTTAGACAAGCATTTTCCTCCACCCACTGTGTATTTCCTAGGAGATATGAAAAGTGCTCTTGGGGAGGTATAAAAACAAACATGCTCTGTTTGCAAGGAGGAAATGTGAAAACAGTGGTTGGAGCCAGGGGAGGATGGAAGCCAGAGGGTCCTGGTCCTCTGGGGAGGGCAGGATTAGAGGATTTCCTCCTCCTTCAGTAAAGTCTCCTGGGTTTTGTACAGTTCTGCTTTTGGGGTCATTTCACATTCTGAAAGTTGGTTTTCTCTTTTTCAAGTTCTCTGAGTTCTTGAGAAATCAGACACTTTCCTACAACTCCCTGCTTCCCTCATGGCCTGGAAATGTCTTTCAACTGCAATATTGCACAAGAGAGGTGGTTTTTGTTGTTGCTTTCAGTGCATCTCAGCCTCCAAGCTCTTTGCGAGGGTTTGTTTCATGTTTGATGCACAAACACTTCAGCTGGTGCCCAGGGTTGGCCTCATGGAGCTGAGGCAGAGCTGGAATCTTTGCTGGAGTCTTGTGGAATGAAGGGCCAGGTTTGGCCACAGCTCTGGGAGCAGGAGTGGTGGGAATGGCTGGGAGCTTTGTGCCAGGGAGGGGCTTTGGGGTGATGCAAAGCAAGGTGAGGTTGTTTCTCCATTTGTGGGCTCCACTGAGAAGCTTGGCTAAATAAAGGCCAAATAAAGGCTAAATAAAGAGTTCCTCTTTGGGGTGCTGGCACCAGCCAGCTGGGGCTTGCTCCAAGCTTGGAGCTCCGTTATTCCATCTTTTGAGCTGGAAATGCCCACTGATTTCTGAGCTGTTGGCACTCAGCTGCTTGTCACCTGTTTCATCCTACCTGTGTTTCTGCCCCTTTTGATGAGCTTCACAGCACTGCAGTTTCAAAAGAAATAAAGTGGAGCTCTTTCTTTGGGTCCCATAAGCCTTTAATATGGGAGGTGGCCCAGCTCATCAGCTGGTTTGATGAGGCCAAGCAAATCTGCAGGATTTGAGTGTTTTCCTTCTCCAGCAGTGTTGGTTGTTCACACTGGTTGAGTTTTCCCTGAGTTTGTGTCTTTTCTCTGCATAATTCCTAATGGTATTTCTGAGAATTGTGTCCCAGGGAGGTACCAAAAATGAATGACTGTAGGAAATGGCTCTTCTGCTCCATTTTATTCCATCCCCAGCAGCAGCTGGCAGTGCTGAGCTTGCACCTTTATTTTTACCCTCCTGGAAAGGTTTCCCCTGGGGGTGTTGGCTGCTGTGGCTGACCATGCTCCCTTTCCTGGGTGTTTTTCAGTGCACTACCAGAAGATCATCCACCGGGACATCAAACCTTCCAACTTGCTCTTAGGAGATGATGGCCACGTCAAAATCGCTGATTTTGGTGTCAGCAATCAGTTTGAAGGGAATGATGCCCAGCTTTCCAGCACAGCAGGGACACCAGCCTTCATGGCACCAGAGGCCATCTCACAGACTGGCAAAAGCTTCAGTGGAAAGGTGGGTCCTTGCTCACAGCTGGTGTCTCCTGGGCCCCCCAGGCATGGCACAAAGGGCAGTGCCACCCCTCCATCCTGACTGTGGCACAAATCAGGGCTGTCATTTAGTGAAACTGGAGCTCTAATTCTCTCCAGTCCAGGCACAACTCACGTTGGTTGTTCTGTGCAGACACTTTGCTGTGGATCCCTGCCTAGGCAGAAGCATTGCTAGATCCCTTTTCCCTGCCCAAAGGGAAAGGAGGAAGCTTTTGATTCCCTTCCAAAATAATCAAGAGGCACAGGGGGTGCTGAGCACCAAGGTCACATCTTGATTCCCTGGAAGGGAGAGACACTGCCAAGGGTGGTGATGCAGACATAGGGATGGAGTCTAATAGGGATTCTTTTGTCTGGAAAACTTGAGGTTCAGCCCTGAATGGTGTCATTTCCTGTAAGAAGGGGCTGCCTGCTGGTCACAGCAGGGCCAGGGAGCAATGCCTGGCCCAGCACAGCCCTCGCTGCTCAGGTGTGCAAGAGCTGCCCTTAGGAGCCCAACTTCAAAGTGACATAGAAAATGTTAAATCCATACAAACAATGTCTTCTGAATTGGTGGGGAAATGCAGATCCTCTTACTCAGATCACCTGTGTTGCCTCTCCTTTACTCTCTGTCCCTGCTCTCTTTCAGGCCCTGGATGTGTGGGCCATGGGAATCACCCTGTACTGCTTTGTTTATGGGAAGGTAAGCTGCCCCTCAGCTGCCCTGCCCTGCACTGTCTGCCTGGCTTTGGACTCATTCCTTTCCAAATAAAGGCAAATATTAGAGACAAAGGCTTACCTCCTGTAAGCTCAAACCCCCCCTGCAATCAGAGGGGCTGATGCTGTGCTCTGTGGAAAGGATCATTTCCAGCCCTGGGCCCTGAATGTGGAGCCAATGTTTGTGCTACAAACCCAGAGCAGCACCAGCAGCACCAGCAGCAGTTTGTGAGGGTTTATCCATATTTCCTGCATTTAGAAGTGAGCCAGAGCCTGGACAGAGGCATAGGGTTGATCCCAAACTGCTGCAGAACTTTGGGAACCAGATGACAGAAAGCTCTGTCTGCCAAAGCTGAGTTAGGACTGATGGGGGGTCCAATTTGGCAGAGGCAGCTCTTCAGTGCTGCCCTCTGCACACTCCATGTCCTGTCATGGCTTTTCCTCCCCTGTGGCCAGAGCCCCCATGTCCCAGGGTGAGCAGTACAGCAGATATGTGCAGGCTCTGTGGGCAGGAATGTCACCTGAACCTCTGTCCAAGCACAAACCCTGCAGATGCCACCACACAGGCACCAGGCATCCATCTCTGGGGTGAGAAGTGGCCAAGGAAGCTGACAGAGGCAGGCTGGATGAAGGAGAGTATTCCAGTCCACTTATGTATTCCCTGGATGCCTCTGCTGTTCTTCTGAATTTATTTTTTAATAAGGAATGAATGGATTTATTGTGTGTGGGGAGATTTAATTTATTTCCATCTCTGTATAAAATCTAGGGAGTGCAGAGCTTGTACTTGGTGTTACATGAATGACAAATGCCTGAGTGATGCCAGGATCTTGGACAACTGGAAAAATCTCTTGTTTGTTTTACAGTGCCCTTTTATAGATGAATATATTCTGGGTCTTCATAACAGGATCAAGACCAAGCCTGTGGAGTTCCCAGAAGAGTGAGTGAATTTTACTCTGCTACTGTAAAATAAAGTTCATTTTCATTATTATTCTCTGTGTGGCACAGTGGGTCACCACAGAGGGATGGACATGAGTGGGTGAGGTGCTCTGTGTTCTCCTGGGTGCTTCCTGTGGGTTTTGTGCTGGTGATGTTGTTGAGGTGTTTAAAGTGCTTCTGCTCTTCCTCTGTCCTTGTTATACAGACAGGGACTAAAGGAAATGGCTCTGGAAGTGAAGGGATTCCAGATCTAGGAAGTTCTGCCTCACCTACTCGACTCTGGAGGTGCTGGATGCATGGTTGGGTTGGGGTTTTCTTTCTCCCCATGCAGCAGCCACCAGAATGATTTAATATATTCATTTTCAAAAGCAATGTGATAAACCTCGCTCTTGGTCTAAGTAAACACATCCCTCTCCTGTGGACTCCCCTTGGAGCCATGGGAATTGTCTGATGGAAGGATGCTTGTCCTGAGATGTGCAACCACAGCTCAGCACATCCCACTCCTCCAGCACACCCCAGGAAAACATGGGGTTTGTCTTTCACACTGACAGAGAGAGGGCAATTATGAAATAAACAGGAATTCATTTACCTGTGTGCTACTGCTCCCAGCCTGCCTTGGTGAGTGAAGGAAACCCCCGAGGGGCACAGGGGCAATGCTGGGGTGGCCAGCTGGGAAGGGCAGCTGTGACACAGCTGGGACAAGCCAAGGCCACTCAGGTGGCATCTGAGCAGTGGAAGTTCAGTATTGAGGTGGTGAATGTTGGTGGTGTTGGCAGGAGGTGATGACACTCCCTGTGTGCTCAGCCCTGCTGGCTCCACGCTCACCATCCTGCAGCTTCAAGTGTTGGCCACTCCAGCATTTCCTCCAGCTTCAGGCCTTTGGGGGTCTTCTGCTGGTGAAGAATTTGTTTCCTCTGGTTCCTGATGGATAAAGTAGCCAGAGCTGGACTCTGTTTTCCTTCCCAAATCCACACATTAGTCAGGCAAAGAATTCTTGATGTAATTGCTCATTCCAATACAAATGTATAGATAAAATGACTTGATTGGAGCAAGCACAAATTAAAACTTTAATGAGAGGCACATGTGGTATTAGAGAGGAAGGGAGGGATGTTGTCAGGCAGCCTGTGGTGTGTGCATGTATCCAACACCTATGGCAAGGCAAGACTTTTTTGTGAGATGCTCACTGAATTTTCACATCACAGTAAAGGGCTGGGCCTCTACCTTGGCAGTCTCAAACTTCCTTCTGATTCCTCAGGAAGCCATGGATTCTCAGGGTGCCCTCTTTGAGACATCTGGGCTGGCTGAGCCCTGGCTCCCCAGGCTGCATTAATTACCCCAGCACTGATGAGGGGCACAGGCACTGCGGGCAGCTCAGCCCCCTCAGCACACACAGCTCTGCAGGGGTCTGGCACACACAGACCCCACTGTGGGTGGGGTAGGCTCAATTCTGCCAGGACCAGATCCCTGGGCTTTGAGGCTTTGGGAGCACAAAGGCTGGTCGTGCTCCACTGCTGTGCCCCCACCTGCAGCTGGAACAGGACTTTGTCTGGACAGCACTGCAACCAAAAAACCCCAAAGCTGTTCATGTTCCCCTGGTAGTTTTTCTCCCTTGCTCAGGGCTGGCAAAACTCCCACCCCTCCCTCAGCCACCGTGTATTTGGCTTAGCAGTCAGCTTACAAGTGACTGTTCCCATCTGCCTCTGCAGTAAATTGTTAACATTTAATGGGCTAACTGGGTTGTGCTGAGATCCATTCCTTCATTCAGGCATTTCCTTCAGTGATAATTGGGCTGCATGATTTATGTGGATCTCTCAGTGACCTGTTCTCCCAGTCTAAAAAAGGCTGCACCCCTGATTAGGTTGTTGCAGGAGCTGAGGGTTACAAGGTGTTGACAGCTGTCCAAACCACATCTCATTGTTAGAGGCAGCAGCAGAGACATGGAATTCACTGGAGTGGATCCACCCTGACCTCCCACAGAATTAGCACCTCTGTATAGTGAGGAGTATTTTGGTTTCAATTTATTTCACCATGGTTACAAAAGAGACATTCCTGTTTGCAGACAGCCCATGGAAACTCATTGCCCTTTTCCTGACAACCTTTAGGACAGAGGGATCTGACTGTACCGGTGTCACCATCCTGTCCCTTCCCTTAGAGACTCCAGGATAAATATTTATGGCACTGCACTTCTCATTCATGTCACTGAGTCCTTGGCATGACACGAGGCAAATGGGCTTAGCTCATACCCTGAGGATCCTGGCAGGACTAAAAAGCTGAAGTTTCTTTTCAAACGTGTCAGGAGAGGCAGGAGCTCTGCCCAGTCCCTCCTGGTGAAGCCCAGGACAATGTTCCCTGACCTGGGGGCACCCTGTAAAGTGATCTGTGGTGCTGGCAGCCCTCCCAGATGGATCCTGAGCTCTGTGCTTGGCACTTTCCTGAGAGCTCTCACAGGACTCTGGCTGTGAGAAATCCCAGACAGCACAGGCTTTTCACCTGAAAAATGCCATCAGGCAAAGTGTTCACACCGTGCTGCAGACTGGAGAGAAGGGAAACCAGAGACAGGGTGATGGGATCTGTTCCCTGGCCATGACCCACCTGACACTTGGTGATCCTGTTTCTGGGGCTTTTCCCTGAGACTTTAATCCTGTGTTGTGTAGAAATCAATCTGGTGCCCAGAAATGTTGAGTGATTTTATATTCTATTTATTATATTTTAAATAAAGCTGTTGACACTTCAGCACAGAACCGATTTTAAGTGTTTTTAAAATGCTGTCTCATCTGCATCAGTGTGGTGTCTGGAAGGAAATCTGTTTGTTCTGAGCTGCTAAATTCACTGTCACTGCTCCAGTTCACTCTGGAGCTCATCTCAAGAGCAGCACCATTCCCTTTTTTCCAGCTGAAACTGTCACCTGAGTCTCTGAGGACTCATCCTGCTGTTCCCCTTTTCTGGGCTCTGTTGCCAGTGTACAGCAGACCCTTGATGCAACTCTGAATGTTCAGACTTCAAACTGAACCCCCTTTTTGCCTCTGAACAAGCAGCATTTCCTCGTGGTTGTTTGTAAAGATCTCGTAGCCAAAGTCCAAGTAAAATATTCATGAATTATTAAACAGCAGCTCTGTTTTCATCAGACTGAAATATCCCTTGCTGTGATGCGGCTTTCATTTTGGTTTGTGATAGTTTATTCCCTTCCCTGCTTGAGGAGGGGGGTGCAGAGAAGGGTGGGCACAGCACCTGGTGCTCAGTACTGCTCTCACTCTCAAATCCAGCCTTCCTGGGGAGTGACATTTTATGCTGCTAACTTCCATCTCCATGAAGAAACACAGTTCTCCAGGAGTCATTTGTGACACAGACTTTCAGCTGGCTGATACAATTCAGTCACCTGCTGGCATTTTACTGCAGCAGCACTTTGATCATCCACATCCAGTGCATTTTAAAGGCATCTCCTGCATCATTAACCACAGGAGTCATTGCAGCCTCTGGGCTGCAGGACCAAGGGCTCCATGTCAGGAGAGTGGCTTCTGGGTTCAGGTCCTCTCACATTTAGATCTTGGAAATAGTGTTAAAGATTTGGATGTATTTCTCTTGGTTGCATTTGTTCATTCCCTCTTTTTGTTACCCCAAGGCTGAGCTTTGCAGGTAGGGAATACTGAGTTAGAGGCTGCCTGCAGTCAGTGTTCTGGAAGCAAATGAAATAACACAACCTGGAAGCTTAGCTGGGAACTTGAATGTCAGATGGGGGTGTTTTGTCCAGCACACAGTTGCTCATGATGCAGGTTCAGCAAATCAAGCTGTGCCCCTCTTGATTCACAGGGTTCAACTCCAGTTCTGCTCTCAGGAACACTCTGTTGTTCCAAATCTCCCCTCAGGAATTCCCCTATGTAGTGCTGACTTCAAGAATGTCCTTAGACCCATTCCCTGATCCCTCATGCTGCATTTTGAGCCTGTGCTGTTGTGTCAGGGGGCAGAACAGGATAACCAAGCCCTGTAGCAGTGACTGTGGTGCCTTCCTTTTTCAAGCCAGGTTTGCAGAGAGAATATCTCCTGAGCAGAGCAGATTCTCTACCAGGTAACTGCAGTAGGAACTGTGCATTGCTGCACTTACAATTCCTTTGTTGACTGTGTGCTGCTGTTTTCTTCTCTCAGAGCACAGATAAGTGATGAGCTCAAGGATCTGATACTGCGCATGCTGGATAAAAACCCAGAAACAAGGATAACAGTCCCTGAAATAAAGGTAACTTGGACCTTGACATTAGAGTTTTTAGTCTCAGCTGATTTTCTGTCCTTTGGTACCTTCTAATGAGGCAGAGCTGTTCCCAGTGTTTGTTTTGGGAGCTGTCTCTAGCACCCTCCCTTGGAAAGGCAGAGCAGTCATTTTACAGCCACAGCTCCACCGCTGCTGCTGCTGCTGCTTGGGGAATATTGACAAAAGCTTTCTTGTTTACTTATTTAAATGAAAATTACTCAAAAGCTGGCTGATCTCAGTGAGTCCCTGGGAGAATCAACATTGTCAGGGGAGCTGCTAGCTGCAGAGCCTGGGCTGGCAGTGTTGGATGTGCATTCCAGGGACTGGATGTGTTCCTCCTCTGGTTCTTTTGTGGCCGGTGGCCTCAAGGCAGCACATTTATTTCTATTACCATAATTTGGGAGCTGTTTAATAATAGAAAGAATCGACAGGCCTGGCAGAGCACAGTGCTTCACAGGTTGTGGTTTCATTCTGGGTTTGTATGGGCTTGCTGTCCTCTTGTCACCCCTCACCAAGGCTTTAGACCTGCTGGAGGAGCTCAAAATTTCCATAGAGATCCATCAGGCTGCTCTACAGGGCAAGCTCTGCTTTGCTTTGTCCCAGGCCAACGCCACTATTGCCACCAAAGCTGACAGTAGAAAGGCTGAGCTTCAGGAAAAAATCATGACATCCCTTCCCTCCATGCCCAGGAGGCCAAAGCCAAAGGTTTGGAGCTGTATTTATGGGATTTCACTGGACAGCTCTTGCAGGCACACTGTAAGACCCTGTGGACAGCAGAGCTGAGTGCTGGCTGTGCACAGAAGATGCTGCTGTACTTGGGCACTGGCCTTGGATGCTGACAGAGGATGTGTCAGGCTGGGCTCTGTGCTCAGCCCATGCCCTCAGACAGGGCTTTCTCCCTGTTCACAGCCAAGAAACCACCCCAAGAGAGGCAGCAAGAAAAGGAGGCTTTGTTCTGCTGCCTGCAAGACAAAAAATGAAAACACTCCAGATAATTCAGGCTTTCAAAGTGTTTCAGACTTTGATTCAGAGGGTGCCACGGTGCTGGTTGGTGGCAGCAGCTGTGACAGCAGAGCCAGGCTGCAGCCATTTCCAAGGAAGCTGGTTAAAAACCATCTGTGGCAGTGGGAGCTGGAGCAGAGCTGCCAGTGAGCCCTGTGCCCCATTCCTGCCCAGCCCAGAGCTGTG
>VZSR01002145.1:6792078-6807078 GCA_013398615.1 Brachypodius melanocephalos | reverse complement strand
GCCCCATTCCTGCCCAGAGCTGTGTCCCTGTGTCCCTGCAGGTGCACCCGTGGCTGAGCAGGGGCGGTGCGGAGCCGCTGCCGCTGGAGGAGGAGCACTGCTCCGTGGTGGAGGTCACCGAGGAGGAGGTCAAGAACTCTGTGAAGACCATCCCCAGCCTGCCAGCTGTGGTGAGTGTCAAATACACCTTGTCCTCTGAGCAGGGGGCTGTGCTGAAGCCTTCAGCTGCTGGAGGAGGTTTGGAGAGAGTGTTCCTGGTGTGAAATCTTGGCCTTTTGACCCAGTGTGAACTCCTTCTGTCTGAGCACTGCAGCAGCCTGACTCTCCCAAGCAGCTCTTCTGTGGGTGCTCTTTGCTGTAGTGCTGTGAAATGTCAGCTGAATTATTAAAGAAGCTGTTGTTGCTCCTTTGAAGTAGCTTCCAGGAGTCAGTCCTGCTGTTCTCACTGATCTGTTCTCTTCCTCAAAGATCCTGGTGAAGGCCATGCTGAGGAAACGCTCCTTTGGGAATCCCTTTGAGGTCCAGACGAGGAGGGAGGAGAGATCCATGTCTGCTCCAGGGAACCTGCTGATGTAGGTACCTACAGCCCTGCCTGGCTCTGCAGCACGGGCAGGGCCAAGGTCTGTGGGCAGGGAGGGTGAGGGAAGCACTCTGCAGATCTTTTCTGTAGCATTTAAAGACAAAACTCCCTTCTGCATCAAACACTGCAGATAAAATCTACCTCAAGTCCTCTCAGATTGAAATACAGTGTACTACTGCAGCCTAAAAGGTCTTTTATAGATGCAGTTCTCTCTGTAAGATGGGTTTGGCCTAAGGTGCTAAACTTGAGTCTGTTTTTTCACCTGTTAGTCTGTAATGCTGTGATCAAAGATCCATTAGAGATTGGTGAAGTAAAATAAGTTTAATTAGGGTCTAGTTTGGATATATATTGGAGGGTTTAATTCTTCTTTCTATGGACAACAGAAATGGTACCAAATAGCAGTGTTAAAACTCAAAATGAGATGATGGGATTTGACCTGTGGTCTGGGGCCCAAACCTGGGCAGAGACATCATGGTCAGACAAAAGAGAACACTTTGAAATTGCTTTTTCACTTGAGAACACATACAATATTTTTTCACACTTTTTTTTTTTTTTTGCCAGTTAATGAAATAGTGGAAGACATTGCAAGGGGATGCTTTGGAGGTTGGGTATAAATTACTATATTGGGATTAAAAAAGCAATAGAGATCTTGATGACTAATAGATTCATCAACAGTTTTTAACAATGATGGTGTGTACAGGGATGGGGAGAGAATTCTTCTGTCCTTTACTTGGTTCTTACTCTTTGTCCCTCCTTTTTGTCACTGATCCCTTTCAGAGCCAGGATTCTGGGCCGTCAGTCCAGTAAATAACAGCTGGATCAGTAGCCTGACCTGGGACAATTATTTTTATATAAATAAAGTTCTCACCCCACAGGATCTGTAAGGCTGACAACAAAGCTGTGTTGTCCCAGAATGATTCTTTTCCACCCAGAATCCCAGCACCATTCCTAGCAGCCTCCCACGAGGATGTGCTGAGTCTCACTGCACCACTGACAGCACAATTAGAGGAGTCTCTCTCTGTCTCTCACAGGTGTGTGGGGGATTGAAGGGCTCAGCTCAATTAAGGATGATAATGTTCCAGGTCCCCAGTTGTGCACTGGAGACTTTAGTGAAGGCTTTGTCTTGGTGTCCATGGCCAGACACCAGTTTGGCATTGAAGCACTCTGTTCATGAGTGCTGCTGTGGGGCACAGCTGGAGCCAGGCACTCACTGCTCCTTTGCCTTCTTAGCACAAGGGATTGGCCCTGATTTGCTTCTCTTCATTCAATCCCCTTCTAAATTAGTTAGTGCTAATTGGACACACGTCCCTACCCATTCCTCACTATCATTCCTGGTCACTGCATTGCATTGCTCTGAAATGGGGAAACATTTACTTAATTTGAAAAAAAAAAAAGTATTTTATTTTTCCCACTGTCCCAGACAGGTAACTTGGAGCAAGGCAGAATTTCTGTTCAAACCCTGCCTGAACTGATATTTCAGGATGGTCACCCTTAGCCTGCTTCCAAGAGGGATCTGTTACTTTCTGCCTTCATTTGAGATGCTTGAAAACTTACTCAGGTGGTGAGAAAACTCCTTGACCCTTGGTGCTGGTCCCTGCCTGAAGCTGGCTGCTTTAGTATCTGCTTAGAAAAAACAAAGTTTATTTGGTCTCAGGCAGCTGTGAAACCTCTGATCAGCCCCATTATCAATGTCTTGTCCTTTGTAAAATATTCTTAGGCCTTCAAGATGAGCTGTAAGCCTCCTCTTTTATCTCCTTTTTAAAGTTGCTAGTCAGATTTTTCTCAGTTCATTGAAAGCCAGCATCTTTCCCTGTCTCAGCTCATTCTGGTCCCCTGTGTTTTCAGGCTCCTTGTACAGACTGAAAGGTTTATTTTTTAAAGCAGCGTGTCATTTCCACTGTTTTGCTGCTTTGTCTGGTGCCCTTAGTTTACAAAGCCAGGCCAGGGATGGAGCTGCAGCCGTGCTGGGCTGGCCTCTGCCCAGCTGTGTGAGCCTTAGAAATACCCAAACCCAATGTGAATGTGCCAATTCTCCACTGCACTCATCCCTGTGCTTCATTTCTCAGTCTCATGCCATCATTGCCAGTTTTTGGCAGTAACAATTGACTTAATCCTAAATTATTTCATGCACAACTGGAGCTTTGAGAACCCATCTCGAAACTGTTGTTTAAAAGAGAGAAACTTGCCAAGTCTCTCCAAAAAATGGTGTTGAATATTAAACACTACAGCAGGGATGCTCCTTTTCAGGCATATGGTTTATTAGTATTTCAAACTTGGGAAAATGCTTTACTGACTGAATCTAATGAAAATAACTTCAAATTTAAAGAGATGTGTTGGATCTAATGACGTTGATTTCAAGTGAACCATGGCTAAATGGGAAATGTTCATTGTTCAGTGAGTTATCTCTTGATGACAGTGTTATTTCCTCAGGGGCAAACACAGTAGACACCAACCTCATCCACTTCTTAATTCAGATTGGTTGTTCCCTAGAAAAACCACCCTTACTACACATATAAAGTACCAATGTTATGAACAGAGCTGTGTTAAAATAAGTTTCAAGTGAGTCTGGATTTCTGTAAAGTTTTAGGATCTTGCAGGAGCAGATAATATTGCTGTGGTAAACTCTGCAAAGCTTCTGCATGTCCCTCACCCTTGTAGCTGCACAGGGAACCCCAAAATTGGGACAGGCCAGAAAAGCAGTGCCTGCAGCCATCACTGTGCTCTGGACATGTGGCTGCCCAGGAGGAGCTGAGAGGAAAATGAGGCACACATTGCCAAGCTCTCCTCCACAGAGCTCCTTCTCCCCAGTGGCAGTGTCTTTAGAGGGGCACCAGTCAGCTTTTGTAATATTGCATCTCCTTCTAGTTGTAGGTGGGAAATGATTTTTTGTGCTTCTACAGAAGGAAAAAGGAAAGCAATTAGAATACTCCAGTTTCACATTCAATTTCTTTAATTAGGCTGCATGTGAAATTGCCAGAGCCCCACTCACTGCTGCTCCAAGCATCTTACATCTGTGCCATTTCTGAGGATATACCCTGTAGGAAATCCTCTGGCAGCTGAGCTGAGCTCTGGTACCAGAGGCTTTCTGGTATTTGATGCCTAATTGATGACTCTTAAAATGGAGCTGTCCTTCAAGCTCACTCTTTGGGATTTGGAGAGCAGGAAACTAAATCATGTGGCTGAATCTTTTTTTAATTTCTCCCTGCATTGCCTACACAGGGTGCTGGGCTCAGTTCCTGGAAATGCAGGTGTCTGTGGCAGCAGCAGGGCTCTCCTGTTGTGGCCTTGATGCCTTTAGAGGACACCATTAAGGCACCACTGATATGAAGCAGTTCTTAAGTTAATACTGGGAGGAGAGAAATGGTTTTTTTAGGACTCTTTAGACCTGGGAGAAGCAAATCCTCTCCTAGCTGATATTTATTGCTCTGTTTATCAGCAGTGAGCAGTTTAAAAGGCGGATGTGCAGTGCAGACACACTCAGCAGGCAGAGGGGAAGTAAAATGAAGATGCTCCATTTAGCAGTGCTTGTTTTTGCACACCTAGAATGGTGTGAGTGCTGCCAGCTGTCACCCTGTCAGCTGGGCAGTGGCCAGGTGTCACTGGATCCTGCCTTTCATGCAGGATCTCCCAGGAGAGGCAGGGATTCCGGGAGTCTTACAGATCCTGCAGACCGTGGCCAGGTTCAAGCCCATCATTAATGGTGGCTGCAGAAGCAACTGATCTTTTCGAATTTTCCATCTCCAGAGTATTTTTTAAGCCCAGTTCAGCATTCACAGCTGAATTGTGGATTTCTGGTAGCAGTGTTTGCAGCATTTCCTCTGCCTGCTCCACATTTCTCCTAATTGAGTCAGCACTGGCTTCACCACATTTTATTGCTCTCATTTATTGCAACTACAACCTATCAAATTAATTGCTGTGTTTTGACAGACACAATTTACTTTCCCATTATGGCTGCTAATGCTGTGGATGAAATGTGGCTGTCAGCTCCTCTGTGGGGGATCAGTTGGTATTTAAAAAGCCTGCCCTGTTTCCAGCCTTCCCAAAAAGAGACCAGAAGGGCTCTCACTGCCCTCAGGGCCATTTTATCCATGTAGGTTTAGGCACAGGGAAGCCAAGGGGGGAAAGGTGATGATAAAAGTGGCTGGCCCAGGCCTCCAAGCAGCAACAGCTTCTCCCAAAGAGAGAACTGCATGTTTTGTGGGAAGAGCCATGCCCCACATGCAGGTAGGTATCCTCCCAGGGTGAGGCACAGGATTTTCCTCTGGAATGACCCCTCCAGTGAGGGGCCCAGTGCTCCTGGGGCTCTGCCCCATTGCACAAGGTGCTGATAGGACACAAAAGCCCAGAGGTGCCAAATGACATGGCCCAGGGCAGCAGAGCTGGCCATCAGCAGTGATTGAAGCCATCTGGAGCTTTCAGCAGTGGTAGGGGCTGGAGTGGGTTTGTACCAGTGCTACCAGTGCCTGTCCCCATCTGTCCTTCAGGTAAATGTGGCTGATGTTCCATCCCCATTCCACTCTGCACTCTAGGCTGGACAGGCACAGAAACACAAGCTCCTTCACCTGCTGCCATTGTCTTCATCATCACTTTCTTCCTTTGTCTCGCTGTTTTGTTCTCAGGGACAGATTCCTCTTAAACACATCTGTATATTTGCATCCATCTTTAAGGTAATTCCATGTCTGTGTTTCCCTGGGTGCTGTAGAAACCTGTGTCCCCTCCTCAGCCTGTTTGATTTGTGTGGTAGTGAGAGCATTTGGCTCCTTCCTTCCTTCCTCTAGGAGCACTTTTACTGCAGTCATTCTGTGTGTGTGACACTAATGTTTATGTATGCTTTTTATTATTTTTATTTGTGATTCTTTGGCGTTTCAGCTGCTTTTAGGGAGGGAGGGGTGAAAAAAAACCAGTTGGGTTTTAGCTGGAACTGGTGCTCAGCCCCACATTTGCAGAGGGAACAGCTGCAGAATTTGGGAAAGGCTGAGCTTTGTCTTTTGAGTTTAATATTTAGTGGTTATGCCAAAGAAAGGGCTGGAGTCCTCTCTGCTCCAGATGCTTCTGCCTCTGGTGCAGCACTGGGAGGGCTCTGGGCAGACCAAAATTGGTTGCTCCAAGTGACCACTTCACCCCAGCCAGGACTTGATCAAACAGGATCACTTCTCCAACCACTTGAACAGACCCTTCTAGAAGTGTTGGTTCAGTTCATTCTGTTAAATTACAAAATAACATTAATGCAAACCATGATGAGCTGCTTACAGACACCTCATTGGGAAGGCCTGGGATCCAGGGGTCAGGCAGGACACAGCCTCCAGCCAGGCTGGGAAAATCTGGGCTGAGAGACTGGGAAACAACCACACATCTCTAAATACCTTTGGGAGCACTTTGGAGACTCTGCCTGGCCCGGTTTATTGCTCTGAGACAAATGGATGAGCCAGAGCCAGGATGTCTCCGGCTCTGAGTGAGGAAGGACTTGCAGAGATTCTCCAAAAATAGCCAGGAGCAGGCGGGCAGAGGCGGATGGGGACTGAGGTGGCGCCGGCGGGGACAGCTGGTGCCACTGCCCCCTGCTGCTGCATTTTCCATCGGGAGGGAGAGAGTTCAGCATCCTGCGTGAGGACAGATTATCCCATTGAATGGGGACTCACTGCAGGAATTAAACACTTGCCAGGGGTGTGTGTAGGTTGTCCCACACCATCCCTGTCCCGTGCTCCTGTGTTTGGGAGGGCAGGGGGGGGCTCATTCCTTGCTGCACGTGTATGAATCCCCAGTGGCTGTGATCCCCCCACAGCTGCTGTGGGTGGCAGCCATGTACTCTCCTGGGTAATTGCACAAACCAGGCTTTGCTCCCCTGTGGCTTAAAAAATGTAGGAGAAAGAGAGTCTTATTTGTTACCAGGAGTTATTTACTGGAGATTCCCATCCAGCCCCAGGCCTCACAGCACGAGCCTGGCTCCTGTGCAGATGGGAGCTCTCTGCTGCTTCATGGGCAGCCCCAGCTTTTTGGCTGGTGTTTGCCACTGTGAGGGTCCCCTCACCCTGACACTGAGGGGTTTGGGGAGGCGGAGGCTGCTCAGAGTGGTGGGGCAGCATTGAAGACACCCCTGACAGGAGCAGGATGCTCCAGACAGGGCGCCAGGCTGTGCTGAGCTGCCACAGAACAGAGCCTCTGCTGCTAAATGAGGTGATCAATCATTTGAAGAGGGGGATGACAGGCACTGAAGACAGGGCTGTTCCTCAGCCTTCCCTGCAAGGAAATGTTTCATAGGTTCAAGGTCAGGTTTATTGCAAGGCTTTGCTGGAGTAGAGGGAGAAGGGAACGTGATTTTTGATTGTTTCTGGTTTCTTCAAAAATCGGGTTAGCCCTGTGTTTACTTTGTGTTGTTCCTATCCAGGAAATACCCCTGGAACCCCAAACACTGTGTGCTCCAGGCACATGCAACAGCACTGACACTCCACTGCCAGCCTGGCTTGTCCATGCAGGTTCTGCAGAATGCACTGGGCACAGGATGCCCAGAGAAGCTGTGGCTGCCCCATCCCTGGCAGTGTCCAAGGCCAGGTTGGATGGGGCTTGGAGCAACCTGGGACAGTGGAAGGTGTCCCTTGTCCATGGCAGGGGATGAATGGAGCAAGATGATCTTCAAGGTCTCCTTCCAACCCAAACCATTCCACGATTCTGTGATACAGCCAGGCTGGTGTGAGCGAGGCTGGACACCTGGGAGACACAACTGCTTGGAGATTATCACCTCCTTTGTGTTGTGGATATCTTTGTGATGGAGGAATGGGTGTTTTAGGTGAAGTCATCTGCCTGTGATCGATTTCTGCTGTGGGTGGCACCTGGAGGTGTCCCCTTTCCTCCATCCAGTCACAGTGACAGTCACAATCATGGTGACAGTCACATGCTGTCTGGGGGTGGCTGGGCCGGGTGGAGATGTTGCTCCTCAAGGATGCCCTGGAGTGCAGCACAGGTCAAGCCTTCTACATGAGAAAACACCAAAAGTTAGGAGTAGGAGGAAAAGGCTGAAGTTATTGTGGTGTATGTGCAATGCAAGTAAGTGACCTTGGCTGAGATTCTAAGGCTGCTGCTCTCAGGATTTGGGGACTGCTGTTTTGGGGACCAAGCAAGCTCACAGAAACCAAAATCACACAGTTTTTGTGTAGGACAAACTAGGTTCTGGTAGAAACTTTTAGGTTTACATTTGGAGAAGCAATTGTGGGATTAACCCATCACTCTGATCTTTATTAAAAAAAAAAAATCAGATTAAAGGAAAGCAAGCCAGAACTCTCCAAATGCAAACTAGATAATTTGGAAACCATGCTGCTGGTCTGCAAGACTTTCCCCTAGAACCAGATACCTCCTCGTGGAGATGGGCATTCAGGGAAGTGGAGAACTCAGTTTTTGGGAGCAGAGGCCAAGCAGGTGTCCAGGCACAAGCTGCACATCACTGCAGGGCTTTGTGCTGGGATATTGCTGAGGCGTTTACATGATACCAGCACAGCAGGCTGGTTGATTGCTGTTCCCTGTTGATATTGCTGACCTGGGTTGGAAGAAGCACCCCCTGCTTTGCTCTGTGCCTACAACGTCTTTGTTTCCTTGCCACCCTGTAGAACACAAGGGAGCAGAGAAGCAGCCAGGGACCCGGAGCTGCCTGACGTGTGCGAAGACGAGGCCGCGTCCTGAGGCCGGCGGCTGCCGCGGGCTGGCCTTGCCACCGTGCCCTTCGTGGTGTCACATCTGCCCTCATCACCCAGCCCAGGGCCTGCACAGCAAAACCAGAACCAGACCAAACCCACCAGAAACGGACCAAGGCAGGAAGCCAAGGCGGGAGGATCAGAGCAGCGCCGAGGAGCAGAGCGAGCCCCGGGGCAGCGTGGCTGCGATCCTTGGGCAAGGTGCCCGCGGCTGCTCTGTGTGTGCCTTGCTCTCCACTTGTGCTTCACCTCGGGGCTCTGTCGGGGCTCTTGGCCCAGGAATGGGGGTTGGTTTGTCTCAAGGGTCCTGTTCCCCCAGAGAGTTTTTCCTTGCGTTTTTGCATTCTCTACTTCAAGCATCAGGAAAAAAAAAAATGGCATTAGTGAGGTTTTATATCGGAAGGCAACTGTTTTATTTAATGCACAGCTAAACACTTGTGTACATCAGTAGTCCTGCTCCTGGTGTGGCA
Source organism: Brachypodius melanocephalos (assembly GCA_013398615.1). Classification (NCBI taxonomy): domain Eukaryota; kingdom Metazoa; phylum Chordata; class Aves; order Passeriformes; family Pycnonotidae; genus Brachypodius; species Brachypodius melanocephalos. Next base: position 6,798,346 of record VZSR01002145.1, on the reverse strand, counting down.
AAATGTCTTTGGATATCAGTTAAATGAGGATGAGATCTTGCTGTTGGAGTGAACACTGTCCCTCCCTATGCCTTTCTTTCTTTCTTCCCCTTTCCTGTTATCCCTCAGTTTTGCAGTGTCAGTCCTGCCCCCAGCCATGGCTTTAGTCAGGGCAGTGCTGTAAAGCACAAGAGTTACACGAGATTCCCTGTATGTGCAATGAGCCTTGGAATGTCACAGAGCTCTGGAGCATGGGGATATGCTGCTACACAGAACAGCTTAGTGCTCCAGGGACATCTGCCAGGGCTGCTCTTCCCAAAGAGCTGGGAATGAATGGGAATTCCCAAAGACCCCATCAGCTGCACCCAGTCCTGCACCCATGGACCATGTTCTCCAGCTGAAAAGAGTGGCAGGTTTGGGCTTTATTTTAATTCATTTCCTTCTCTTCACTCATCTCTTGTGTACCTGATGCTTTTAAACTTTAGTTTCCTGAAAATGACCCAGACTGAGAGAGGTTCCTAGGATGGAAAATGCTGGTAGAGGGTTTTTAGAAAGCTACAAAGCACAAGTTCACAACTTGATTTTTTTTTTTAAGGCTTTAATTTTTAATTTTGTTTTAAGACTCTGATTTTTATGCATTTGTTGATGCTGCTATTTTATCCATAGATTGCTTCTAAACTTGGGGTTAGAAGCTTCATCTCAACAGTTTGACAACCGGTAAGAGATTGCACTTAAAAAGGCAAATACAAAAGGGCAAATACAAAAAGGCAAATACAGCCATTTCTGTGGCTGTTGACTGTACAGACTGTGGATAATCAGGAATTTCACTCTTCCATTCAGAGAATAAAAACCAGTGACATCCATCTGTCAAAATATATGTCATTATTTTCCCTTGAGCCTTATGGGGTCTGAACATGCCCCTGGGAAGCCACTGGGATTGAAATCTTATTTTATAGTCTTTAAAGAAAGGATGTGATTAAATTTGGTTCCTACATAATCATCTTAGTGTCTGTTTTTAGGTTGATCCTGAGGGCTTGGGACTTTGTTCCCTCATTTTTTTGTGCAGGGGGACACATGTACAAGGGTTGTTGATAGTGACTGGTATATCCTGGTGTTCCTGTTCTTGATGGTTCCCAACATTTTATAGCTGGGCTTTGCTGCTGGTGCCTTTTGTCTATCCCCAGCCTGTCCCCTCCCCTCACTCATCCTCAGCCACCTCAGGGGGATGCCCAGCAGTCACCAGCCTGGGCTCTTCCTTGCATCTCACCTGTAAATATTGGCAAAGGTGTTTTGGATTCTGTAAAGGTTTCTGCTGTGGGCTTGAGCTCTGCACTGCTGTTTCCAGGTGCTAAATCCTGCCTGTTTGTGTCTGCACTAGCTGTGAGCTCAGCATCCTCTTAGGAGCCTGGTCCTGCACCAGCAGGATACCCTGATTCCTTCCCCCAGCCTGGGACACCAGACCTTCTCCTTGGATCCTGCTGCCTTGTAATGAAGATTTAAGTACCCAGAGGGTAGGGAGTGAAAAGTCTGAGAGCACAGGAGAGACTGTCCAGGTGGAACTGCTGCCTGTGGAAGGGACAAATATCTCTGGATACAAACTGATCTGTGCTATGGTACCACCAGCTCCTACTGCACACCAAGCTGGGCAAACTGTCCTCCAGTTTGTGGAAAAAACTTTCTCCAGCTGATGTCCCCAGGGACTGACCTTGGAACAAGGACACATCTCAGGAACATGCCCTACCCCAGGCAGAAAAGGGAGTTCTGGTAATCCTCACCCCCGTGGGACTTCTGAAGTCTAAGCAATACCTGGGTTGTGTTCAAAGAGCTCTAAGAATGCAAACATGGGCTTAGTTATTGCATTTTTAATCTGTGGCAAGAATAATTTGCTAACCCAGGCAGTTGTGGTTATTTTAGTGATGCCCAAGGGGTGGGAGCTGGTGGAGCAAGGCTGTAGGAAGGCAGTTCTCAGCCTCAATTAATGCAACCAAACAACTGCTAAGTTACAAATGAGCTCCATATCATGTTCCTTTAGTGGTAACTAAATCATCACTTCAGTTTTGGAGAGGAATGGATTTTTTTTATGATTATCTCAAAATCTACTTTAAATATTTGCCCTTTCAGCTAAAAGAAATCCTTCTGGAGCTGTTCCCACAGGTCCAAGAAGGAACCCCTCGAGTTGTACAGCTGAGCTCTAAGCTCATGTCACACCTTCCTTCTTCAGCAAATCTGTCAACAGTCTTTCCTTTATACCCCAGAAATCGTCCCTATCGTGTCACAAAACAGCAGCCTGAGAACTTGCATGAAATGAGATGAAAAATGTGCCCTGGCAGCAGGAGAAACACTCAGGCAAAAATAGGCACTACTCACTCATCTGCAATGAAATCCTTGCTTGTTTATGTGCATGTTAGAGCAGCTCAGAGCAACACTGGTTCTGCTCTGAAGAAAGGAAGAGATTGAAGAAAGGGGATTTATTTGAGAATAAACATCCCTGGCAAGGCAGTGCTTTTAGCTCTCAAATAAAATCATTCTCTTTAGCTGGATGGGTAAATATTTGTCTGCTCCTCTCTGTGATGGAGGGGAGGTGGTTCAGTGTGGGCTCTGCAGGGCAGTGAGCAGAGCAGGTGTGGCACATTTGTGCTTTGGTGTGTGCTCTGTGTTTTTCCCCTCCAAATCCTCACCTCTGCTGTTCTTTGAGCACTGGGATGCTCTGCCTCTGTTAGCTGGGCTCAGAGTCACCAGGAGGGCTCCTCTTTCCCCCAATACCATTGCATCTTGTCAAGTTTTCCAGACTCTTCCAGGTTGAGGGTGATTTTCTTGAAAGGAATTTCACATTTGGGGGAACAGCACATCTCTTTGATCTCCAGGAGGTGGATTTCTTTGTCTTGCTCAATTAATGGCTCTAGGTCTTTGGTTTTGGGGGGTAGTGCTAAGCAAAAATCCTGATCAAGTCTCTTCTGTCCTGCCCTGAGGAATGCACAGTCCATGTCTTTAACCCTTTGGGCAGGAATGTGCTGCTGTGAATGTCACACACACAGATGAGGTTTTCAGCATCAGGGCTGCTGGTGGGAAAGCTGACTTTGTGTAGGGCTACAACCAGAGGGAGCCTGACGAGGGACAGTGTAACTACTCCATGCAAAACAAACGGTGGCTTGATAAAATAACTTCCAGGGTGTGATTTCATTCCTTATTTATTGCCCGACTTGCAAGGAGGAATTGCGGGGAGAAATTTTGTGTTCCTTTAGCACAGCTCTGTCCTGAAGCCCTTGGCAGCACTGCCATGGGGGAAATTCTGTTTGTGGTGTGTGGCTGGGAGCTTGTTTGCTCTCCCCAGCTCAGTGCTTTCCCTCCCATCTTGCCCAAAAACCCCATGAGTTTTGTCCCACCAGCCCAGAGCCTTTGTCCCAGCCCATGAGAAGCCCAAGCTCTTCCAGGGACAGGGATCTCAGTAAATTCCCCAAGGCAGGAGGGCTGTGCCAGGGGTGCCACTGAGAGCCCGAGCACCTCTGGTGTGCAGCAGGGAGGCTGGAAAGCAGAGAGTGGAGGGTTTGTGTGGAAACAGAACTTGGATGAGGTGCCAATCTTCTCTGCTTTTGCAGGGCACATTTGTAGTGGAGTTTGCTGAGCAAAGCAGTGCAAGGTGTTCCTTTCTGGCCCAGATCCTCCTACACAAGTCCATGCTCGGCTCAAGTCCCTCCTAGGCTGAATTAACTTGGATTATGCCATGACCTTGTTGCTCTGAATGCAGCCTTCCATGGGATGAGGGAAGGAAAGCAGCTCATCAGTCACTGCCTTGCTCCTTCCCTTCCTGAAGAAAAGCCATGTACGCTCAGAGCTGCTGCTGGCAGAGCCCTGACCCTCCGTCAGTATCCACAAGCCATCAATCAAAGTGCTCCAAAAAATGGTGTAAATTCAAAAAAACATGAATTGCAACTCTTGAGGGTACAATGCAGATCCTCTGTGCTGTAATTTTGCTGTCTTTCTAATTTCTAGGCCTGTTCTGTTGGTATTTCAGTCTCTTGTTGCACTTGAAGTTGAACCTCTGCCCTTGTATGTGCTCTGCTATGATTCAAGCATGATGTAAATGCACTCAGTACTGTGACAGCACGTGGCTGTTGCACTGTAAATATGTACCATGAAGAGAGAGGCTATTTTTTGCATGCTTTTGTACTGTAGAACTGATGAGAAAATGACAATAAATTCCACAGAGATGACCGTGGGTGTGAGTGCAGTTCCTAAGGTAGCACTGGCTGCTGGCTCTTGGGTGTTCTCTGCTGCTCCACCCCTCTCTGTGCTTGTAGCTGTGGCAGAGGGGCATGGAGGCATTCCTTTCATCGCCCTTTCCATGCTGGGCTTTTCCTGGATGAAGAAGCTCAAGGGTCTCTCATGCTCAGGTGACACACCCCCAGCTATTCTGGCCTCTGGCTGTAATGGGGCTGGTGAAATTGTCTTGCCTTCATTCCATTTGCTTCCAAAGGAAAGCGCAATTTCCTTTGCAGAGGGACTTGCCTGGGTTAGAGCTCACTCAGCACAGTTGTGGAAACCCCAGCAAATCCTGGGCTCAGCTGGTGCCGTGGGGCAGGACTGGCTGAGCCTGCTCTGCTCCAGTCATCTTCCTCCAGGAGAGGAAGCCAGAGGCACCAAGCTTCTCTCATTTTTATGTTGCAGAGAAAAAAAAAATTAAAAGGTGAAGGCGTCTACCTAAGTCCTGACAACGGTGTTGCAAGGCGGAGAAAGTTGGGGGTGTTCAGCCTGGACAAGAGAATTTTCTTGGACACAATGCCAGGGACACCTGCAGTGACCTCTGCCCTGTGCTGCTGGGTCCCAAAGCTCACCCTGCTGCTCATCTCCATCTCACTCCACACTTGAGACACACTCATGGTCCCAGATTTAACCTCATCCCAGTCTCACACTGGTGCAGCCCCAGCCCCAACCTCAGGGCCAGGCCTAAGGCAAATGCCACATTTAGCCCTAAACCAAATCCCAGGTCTAATCTAAAAGCCAGCCCTAACTCCAAGCCCAGCCCCAATTCCAGGCCCTTCCCAAATGCTCAGCCCTAAACCAAACACCATGTTTAGCACTAAACCCAAAACCAGCTCCAGCTGCAACTCTAAGCCCAAGCCCAAGGGCCATCTCAAAAGCTGCGTAGGATGGAGAGCGGCCGGGGGCTGCGAGGACAGCGACAGTACCAGCCCCCCACCAAATCAGAGAGAGACAAAGAGCTGCCACCCCCAAATCAGAGGAGGATGGAGAGAATGCTGACCCCCAAAACAGGAACAGGATGTAGCCCATGCCACCCCCCCAAATCAGAGGGGGACAAAGAGCCAGGCCCCCCAAATCAGAGTAATGGAGAATCCACTCTGCCCCCCCTAAAGCAGAAAGGGGGCAGTGAATATCCCCTGTCCCCCTAAATTGGAAGACCACAGATACAACAACTGCCTCCCCATAGCGGACGGGAATGGACACAGAGGACCCCCCAAAAGCTCTGGAGGACCAAGAGCACCGCCAGCCCAGCAAAGGTAACGAGGATGGAGAAATTCCAGATCATCCTGTGGGATGAGAGGGACAGGAACACTTCCTTCAGCCATAGAGTCTCTCCCAAGCATCCCATGGGGAGAGAGGGATGGAGACCTCTCAAGCACCCCTCGGAGACCAGACAAACTAACATTGGCAGAAATCAAACTTAACAACACATCAAATGCTTTGACTGATATTTGCTGCATGTGAAGAAAATGCAACGGAGACAACCCCAGCCATCCCCTAGGGGAGAGAAAGACAGAGGCGCTCTGGTCCCCCATCCATGAAAGGAGCATGGAGCCCTCTCTCTAGGCCAGAGGGGGATGAGACCTCACTGCAACCATAAAGGCCAGATGAGGACAGCGAAGCCCCAGGTCCCTCCAAAACAGTGGAGGAGGGAGAACCTCCCGTCCCCCGGCCAATGTTACAGACAAACGCAGACTCTCTCCGTCCCTCCTCAAAAAGGGCAGGAGGAGAGACCACCAAGCCACCCAAAAGGGAGAGTGGACGAACGATCCCCAGTCCCCCAGAGGGCAAAAAAGGACGGATATACCCCAGCGGCCCCAAAATGGAAGAGCACGAAAAATGGCTGGCAACCCCAAAAGGGAGATAAGAATAGAGAGACACCAAGTGGAAACATCAGTTTGAAAGCAGTTGTTTAAATGCTGCATTTCCTGGCTTGCTTAAAGCCCCTCCTCCCTGTACTACAGCTTGTGCTAGAACACATAGAACTACCAATCTGGAGGAAAGGCATCAAAAGTTTGCAAAGGCTGAA
>VZSR01002145.1:6767457-6789968 GCA_013398615.1 Brachypodius melanocephalos | reverse complement strand
ATTCCGGGCTGTCAAGTCTGGTCCTTGTTAGCAACTTCAGCTGAAGAAACCTATGCCATCCTACCTGTTAATTGATGGAGAAATAAATTCCTGGCAACCACCACCACAAACGGAAGGAAAACAGGTCCATAAGAGGGACCAGGAGAGGCTGATGTTGGAAATGGGGACACCAAGGCTTCCTTTCTGCACAAACACTGTTCCTGTTTTAGTGCTGTTGCCCAGTCCAGATGGATTCATATCCCAGCATTTTGTCAGGGAGGAAATAAAATACCGAGAGCAGATACTTGCTGGTTCCTTGGGAATGCAGTGTCCTGGTGAGGTCATGTCACTGCCACCATGGCACATCCAGCCCCTGCATGATCAGTGACATGTCCCAGGCCACTTAATGCCCCTGGAGCTCATGGTCGTTTAGGATCTTGTTGGGACTCAATTTGGGGTTGGATCCATCCAGGTAACTGGTTTCAAAGCTATTGCCCCTAATTTTCCTGTAAGTGAGCTATGTATCAAAATGGATTTCTAGAGCAGTAAATGATAATTTAGTGCTTATTATAATATTCATTAAGAGCTGCTGTCTGCTGTAGTGTTACACCAAATACTAATTATTAGAAATTAAGGTGATGGGAGGGAGTAATATTCTGAATTGTGGAAGTGGGAGTAATAAGAGCCTAGGAGGGATAAGCAGACAAAGCAGCAGGAGAATTTCCTTTCTACAGGGAAATCAGCATTAACGGAATTCCCAGTAGTACAGCTGTGGGAGGCATGGCTGCCCAGGAAGCGGGTGTGGGCAGGGGACAAAACTAATCAGAGCTGCAAAGACACCAAGCAGAGGGGTCATAGCTGTGGGACCATTGGATTCAAATTGTTCAGTTTTGGAGCATCACACCTAGCAGGATCCATCCAGTGGATTGACCTCCAAAGGCTCCATCTTGCCTCGATGTTAATTTTTCTACTTTGTTTGCTTGGTTTTTTTTTTTTGTTTTTTTTTGTTTTGTTTTGTTTTGTTTTTGGTTTTTTTTTTTTTTTTTTTTTTTTTTTTGTTTTGTTTTGTTTTGTTTTGTTTTGTTTTGTTTTTTTTGGGGGGGGGTTTAATTATTTATTGATCCTCTTTAAGCTGAAATTAAATTCCTACAATGATTTTATCACAACCTAGTCTAGTAAAAGGTGTCTCTGCCCATGGCAGGGAATAGATGATCTTTAAGGTCCCTTCCAACCCAAACACAACTGCAGCACGGGTGAGATGGATGTAGGGCAGGATGAACAGCCAGGGAAGCAGCCAAAGCCAAGCAGAATTGTGTGTAGGACGTCATCTTTCCAGTCTCCAGTAGAGGAAAATCACAAACTTCACCCTTTATTGTTGTCCATGCTGCTCCACAACAAGCACAGCTGTCTCCAAGGCCTCCCTCCAGCAGAACCTTTTTAATCACATTCCCTCTCTCCTATGGTTTAATTAGGAGGAAAAAATAATCTCATATGTGAAAGTGATTCTTTGTTGCTAGACATTTACAGGTTTTCCATTTTCTCCTCCTTGACTAGGAAAAAGTCATTTACCATGTTCTTTTCTAAAGCAATTTCCAGGGATGTCCAGCAAACATGGCCAGGAGTCATCAGTAGCCAAGCCCTGACCAAGTTTCTTTGCTTGAATAAATCAATGTTTTGCCACTAATGGGAGTTGAATGCCCATTTTCCCTGCCCCATTTATTTTATTGCCAGGGCTGGGGTGCAGGGTAGGCAGCACCAGGGCAGCTCTCTGGAAATCCCAGTGAGGACTTGGAATGTTCACTCCCATCCCATTTTATGGTGTGTGATGTGCAAACACATTAGGGAAGAGCTGCTGCACTCTCCAGCTGGAATAACTCACAGTGCCTGGCTCTCTCTCTGTGTCCATCTCTATTATTTTTTTATTTGGAGTTTTTACAGGGTTGTTTTAATGGTGGGGAAATGCTCTTGCTCAGTTCATGCCAGCAAAAATCCCTGTGGAAGAAATTTTTTTGCCACGACAGGGTTTTTTTCATTATTAGAGTGAAAAGGTATCTTTTCCCCTGCCCTGTTGGTCCCTTCAGCCTTGCTGTGGGATGTGGACAGGGATGGGAGCCCTGAGCCACCACGGGATGGCAAAGGCAGGAGCTGACCCACCACCAGCTTGAAGTGAAGTGATTAAAGCTTGTGGCTGCCACCAGCATTTCCTGCCTGTAATTAATGCTTTTAATGAGGAGGCACATGGTAACCCCCTCCTCCCCTCGGGCATTTTGCCAGGTGTGGGTTTGTTAACGGCTGTTAATTACACCCATTACTCAGCGTCTAAGTCAAGGAGGGCTGCACTGTGTGCTCCAACTGCCTGTGAATGCTGCAGAAAATCTCTTCGTTTAAATTTTCTGTTTTCTTCTTATACAGGGAACTGAACCTCTGGGGGTTTGCAGGGCATACCAGCATCCCGGGGATACAGAGCCAGCCCTCTCTCTACCTTACCTGACCCCTTTCCATGCACAGGGCCTGCAAATCCAGATGTATTTCCTCCTCCTCACAGCCAGAGCATGCTTTTATTCCCAGGGGTCAGTTTTGCTGGGAGCCTGATAGCCCCAGGAACTGTGTAGGGGCTTGAAGCCATTCTCTGATGGAGTATCCAGCTGCCAGGACATCCTCAGTCCCATGGATCCTCAGGGCTCCTGAGTGTCCTAGACCAGGAGGGCATTTTTCTGGTAGAAAAACCAGTGGCTTTGTTCCCCTCAGACCTCAGCTCTGCTGCTGGGGTGTTTGTTGCACCAAGTGCTTGACATAAAGGCTCTTGGGAATGTTTTACTAACAGCTGGTTACAGTTTTTACATTGGATATGATGAAGTACCTCACTCCCAGCCTCAGGCTCTGAATATTCCAGCTCCATGCAAGTATTGGGAGAAAATGAGCCTTAAAATCATCCATCTGGAAGTTCTCTCCCCCCTTTCCAAGCCAGTCCCAGGTCCTGCTCCTGCAGCAGCCTGGTGCTACCCTGTCTGTCCCTGCCTTGCCACCAATGGGACCTGTGCCATGGCCATGGACAATCTGGATCTGCCTCTGAGAGCAATGGGAGCCTGGGGAGAGTGGGACAAGGACGGATGGAGAGGCCACTGGGGGTGGAGTCAGGGTATGTCAAACTGGTCATGACGGTCTGAATCTCCAGAGAACCCACAAACACATGGACATGATTTGGAGTTGGGAATGCCTCACCAATACCGTTGTTTCCAGCTGCTGTGGATGGGACATGTGAGGACATGGTGAATGCTGGCCATAGCAGCGCTGGGGGAACTGCTGGACTTGATGCTCAGAGGGCTTTTCCAGCCCAAAGAATTCCATGATTGTGTGAGCTGCCACAGCTCCCTGCCGGAGGGCACCACTCTCCAGATCATCAGGATATAATCTATTGTAAAATATTTAATTATGGTGACTGCAGTGCCAGGAGTGTATGTGGGAGGATGGCATTTCTGGGGGCAGGAAGGGAGAAGGGAAGAAAGGATAGTAACAAGAGGGGCCAAGGCCAGCGTGGGTTAAATCCACACCAGGAGGGTGGGATGGTCAGATTTAGTTATGGGCACATTTCCCTGGTTGGTGACACAGCAGGACATCAAAAAACCAGGGGTCAGGGAGTGGGTCAGGCACAGCCCAGTATAACCATCATGCCCAGCATTCCCCTCACCCACCACTCCAGCTGGGAAGGATGTGCTGGGGAGAACCCTGGCCTGGTGGTGAAATCATCTCTGGCTGGGAGAGGAGAAACATATGAAAATGGGAATAATTCCTTTTTGAAGGAAAACACAGTGTTGAGGTATATAAACTCGGTAGGGTCCAGCTTTCTGCCAATCCCTGTGTGGTCACTCCAGGCATGGAACACCCAGGAAAAGTGTCTCCTATTTACTGATTCACCTGAGGAAACATGATCATTCTTGGTATCCAGGAAAGTTACACTGAGTTGGAAAAACAGACCAATCTTCTGTGGAGCCGAGCCCTGGGCCGGGCTACTAGTGCCCTCTGCTGCCAAGTAACAATTTTCACATCTTACTCTTAATTCAGGGAAGAAAGAATTCCAGACTGTGTTTTATGTTTTCAATACATTTTTTATTGCAGTCACCTCTAAATGATTCACAAGGTTAATGACTTTTAAATCTCTATGCTAGTAAAGCAGAAATTAATATTGATATTTAATGATAGGATTAAACAGGAGATTAAAAAACTGCCTTGGAAAGATGCACAGACTGTCAGGGATTTTGAATTAAGTACAGAGAGAATAAGACACAAGAGCTTATCAGTATTCATAACATTTTCATAGGAAAATCTGATTAAACATTAATAAAAGGAATTTTGTCCTTTAGTTGAGAAGGGACACTGGGCAACAAAAAAACCCCAAACATATATATATATAAAGAAACATAAAGTGAAGTAGGACAAAGTGATGGAATTACTCATTTCCTCCAGTGGCTTCTGCTCTGTGCAGCAGCATCTCTGTGCTGAGAGAAACACAAGCACAGGTGGAATGCTGGTGAACCCTGAGATTCCAGAAACTGGGCTGAAATTTGGTTTGATGCCAACAGATCTCATCAGAACCTTGTCAGCAGCATCCTTCTCCCTGCACTTCCTCCTTGCTGGCTTTCCAAACACAGTGAAAGGCACAGTAGCCATGGCCAGGCAGCTCCTTGGGAACTGGCAAAGTCCCCAAAATCCTCACCGAGTCCTGCACCGGCCTCAGGCTGGAAATCACCTATACATCCCTACAAGTCTCAACGAGGCTTTGTTGTTATAATCCTTTAAATGGACAAGTGCTACACTGTATTCAAAGGTAACATTCAGTGTTTTCAAATCCCCATTAAGCAACCCAAAACTTATAAAGTTAACAATATGAGTTACATTATACTCATATATAAGGCTTTTCTCTCCTTCCTGCATTAGGGAGGTGCAAACTGACACAGCTTTTAAATGAAATCCTGGCAGGATGAGCGGAGTAAGGGAAAGATAAGCACCGGTAATTTTTAGCAAGCTTTCTCTGTATGACATCTATTGCCTTTTCAGAATTTCCATTACATTAACTGATCATGCTGCTTCATTTTTTCGCTCTTCTTTTCAACATCTTTCAGCACATCCTGCAATTTCTTTGAGTTCTGTGTCAGGAGGGCAAAGCTTTCCTTGAAGTTGCCGGCCCCTTGCTCCCTGCAGATGCTCTCAAGCCCATCAAAGCACTGCAAAATCTTCTCCAGCTCGGCCTTGACAGCCTTCTGCTCCTCCAGCTCCGCTCGCAGCGCCTGCTCCACGGCCGCCTCTGCCCTGCACTGCTGCTGCAGCTGCTGCAGCTCGTCCTGCAGCGCCTGGAATTCCTCCTTGCTGTAGGGATACTGCTCCTGCACCCTGTCCTCGGGCAGCAGCACGTTCTTAGGGATGTTCAGCACCAGCTGCAGCAGCATCTCTTCCATTTTAGCGAAGAGTTTATCGAAGTGCTCCTTCATGAACATCAGGAATTTCTCAGTGCATTTCCGGATCTGGGAAGGGCTGACTTTGCAGCCGGGAATGCCGTCCAGCTTCTTCAGCATCACGCCCTCCACCACCAGCATCACTTCGAACAGGTAGTCCTGGAAGGCGGTGTAGACGCGCAGCATGCACGTCTGGGGCGTGAACCCGAAGAACTGCGTCTCGTAGGCCATGGGATCCACCGACATGGCGGCGGGGGGCCGGGCCGCGAGGGCAAGGCGGGTCTCACCGGGCTCCCCGGCGTTACCCGGGGCAGCGGGGCCGCTCCTCCCGCTCGCGTTCACGGGCTGAGCCCGGGGGCGCTGCCGGAAGACGATTCCGAGACCCACCGGTGCCACAGCCGCCGCTTTCCCGCCTCGCTCGAGCACCGCCTCAGGGCACGCCCGCCCGCAGCCAATCAGCGCCCTCCAGGCCACGCTCACCGCCCAATCACCGAGCGCTCCGTCCCTCGGCGGGCGGGCCAAGCGCGAGGAGAATGCGGACGCGCGCCGGCCACTCGGCCAATGACAGCGCGGGGTGGTGGGCGGGCACTGCAGCACCACCAATGGGAGGGCGGAGAGGCGGCCGCCAGCCGGGCAGTCGGCCAATGAGAGCGCAGAGGGGAGAGAGGGCGCAGCAGCTCAGCCAATGGGAGCGCGGACCGTCGTGCTGGCGCGGAGGCGGGCGGGGCGGGCCGGGGCCGCCAAGATGGCGTACCAGACGTTCCGACAGGAGTACCTGCAGGTGCCGCCCGTGACCCGGGCCTACACCACCGCCTGCGTCCTCACCACCGCCGCCGTGGTCAGTGCGCGGCCGCGGGAGGGAGGTCGTGACGGGAATTGGGAGCAGGGCGGGCGCGGGGTGGCCGTGGAAGAGGAGCCCTCAGGCACCGCCCCCGCTCAGAGCCGGGTGTGGAGCCCCAAGAGCCCCCTGAGCGAGGGGATTCCCGAAACAAACGCTGTGCAAAGCACGGAAAAATAACAACAGCGCCAGAGGGTTGTTGTATTGGGGCTCCAACTTGCCAGAAAACCCATACAGTGCTGATTGAGGACTTGCTGGGCTCTTCTTGGCACACAGGAACGGGTTGCTGTTTTAGGTGTGTATTTTTTCTTCTTTTTTTGTTTCTTGTATTGATTCTTTCAAAATGTTCTCTTCTTTTTCAGCAATTAGAACTTATCACGCCCTTCCAGCTGTATTTCAACCCTGAGTTAATATTTAAGCACTTTCAAGTAAGTGTGTTCTGAAGCACGGGAGGTTTTAAGCTGTGCTGTAGTTTTTTAAGTGCTTGTCTTCTGGAAAGAGTGTATTTTTTGTGTTAGAAATACACTTTTTAAAAGCTACTGTAGCCAGAGTCCAGACCATTGTACCTTAAAATAGATCTTAGTTTCATTTTCTGTAAAAGAGATTTCGGCTTCATTGTTACTTACTTACCTATTTAGACAATAAAAATAAGCTGTCATGTTTAAAGTCCTTGTATTTGTCTTATTTCCAGATATGGAGGTTAATCACAAACTACTTGTTCTTTGGACCAGTTGGCTTTAATTTTTTATTTAACATGATCTTTTTGTATCCTTCACCAAGTTGTGTTGGTTCCCTTGGCAAGCAGAGCTCCAGGGTGCAGGAATGTTGCTGTACCTGCATACAGGAAAGGTTGAGTTCCTGGGAATCCAGCAATGCCAACTTCACTGGTGTCATGAGTGGGCTTCAAGGTGGGGGGGTCTCCTTCTTAAGTGGTCAAGAATTTTGCCATTTACTTTTTTTGGTGATAAGAATTTGTACAAGCTTGATCCTTCAGGTTGGGTGCTGGTGTGGTGCAGGAGAAAATTCCAGGTAACTTTTTTGTCTCCTGGGTCACCCTCTCTGCTGAAGTATCCAGAAAGAGCCAAGTGATGCAGTAAATTGATACAACACTTTGAAGCTGATGTAGAATTGAATCATTTTCTGGTTGGATCTGTCTCTAAACTCCTTTGCAATGGAATTTTCCTGACCTGTGGCCTCAGATACCGGTACTGCCGCATGCTTGAGGAAGGCTCTTTCCGGGGTCGGACAGCAGATTTTGTATTTATGTTCCTTTTTGGAGGACTTTTAATGACCGTATCCTTTCTGGTTTAATTCCAAGCTCCTTTAGTAAAGCTAAAGATGTGTGAATGAGCCCTCAAACTGTGTTGTTACCTTAACATGGTTTGTTGCACAAGGAATACCATTATTTTGTTGGGGTGGTTTTGAATACTTTGGGATTGTTGCTGGTTTTTCAGGGATTTTTTCTGCTTGATCATGGAAATGAGCTTATCAGGGGACTGTTCAGGTGTGGGATCATGCTCAGGTTGTCTGTGAAGAATTAATTCTTTAATTCATTAATGCTTTAATGAGATTATTCATGCTGCAGGTACCCCGAATCCTGCTGCAGCTGTTGGATTTGATGAACAGTAGCTTGATGTACTCACACCTGGGAAAGTGGAGTTACCAACTGTGTGGAAAACACGGGATTACAAATTAAACTGTGAAATTCCTGACCTCACAAGTGTTTCCTTAATGACCCCTGCCAGCTTTTTGGGCTGTTTGTGAACTTGGTGTTCCTGGGCCAGGCATTCACCATCATGCTGGTGTACGTCTGGAGCCGCAGGAATCCCTACGTCCGCATGAACTTCTTCGGTCTCCTCATCTTCCAAGCCCCATTTCTACCCTGGGTATTGATGGGCTTTTCACTGCTTTTGGGGAACTCCATCATTGTGGATCTCCTGGGTGAGCAATGGCAGCAATCACAAGGATCGGCTCCTCCTCGTATTTTACGTGAAACGGAAAATGGGGACAAATCCAAGGGCTGAATGCCCTAATGTTTGGTGTTAGTTCATCTGATCTATTTATACCAGGCTTTTCTGATTTCTAACCAATGAAGCCTGTTTTGTGCTGTGATAAGGATGGAAAGAGCTGCTGATGTTTTAGCTTTTTATTGCTTGGAATCAGCCCTGATGCATCTGACCATAGCATCAGTCTACTGAAATAGAATAGTTTATATTACTATTTAATCAACTCTAATAGAGCCAGAACATCAGTATTTTTAATAATGACATTTTCCTAATATTAATGTCTTGTAGCGTAAGTTAAGTTTTTTATTTGCTGTTAGTTTTCTTTCTTAGGTATTATATTTCTGTATCATCATATTTTTTCTGAAAGAACCAATCTGTGTTGTTTTTCTGAAAGCTCCAGTGTAAAGCATCTGAGAGTTGTAAAGGAGAGCTATTGAAAAATCACCTTTTGCCTTTTGTTTCTCTACCAGGCATTGCTGTTGGGCATATATATTTTTTCTTAGAGGATGTCTTTCCCAATCAGCCTGGTGGTGGGAGGCTCCTGAGAACACCATCTGTCCTGTGAGTATTAGTGTCTGCTTTGGAAGAGACATGGGAAAAGTTGTTGTTTGGAAAACTGTTTGTAGCTCAGTCACATCAGCTTCTGGTGAATTGGGCAGAGACAGAATTGAGGGGTGTCTGTTCTTGCTTTTTATTGAACTCATGTTGCCAAACAAGGAGCTGGCATTTGTTTAGGTGGGAACCAGCTTGACTGGGAGAAGAGCTAAAGGATTTTACCTTTTGATTTCTCTGATAACACTTACCAAGCTTTGCTGACAGCTTTGTTTGGTGGCACCAAAGCTGTGTCTCCTGCAACAGTGGCTGAGATATTATATATATCTAATGTTTTTTTTTTTTTCCTTCTTCTGTAAGTCGTTCTCAGGTCATAATTTTGGGGAAAAAAATCCTTCAGTGTTTATAGTATTAAGTAGTGGTGCTCCCACTCAGTTCCCTCTTGTGTGGATGCTCTAATCCCCTGTGGTGCTCTCCCAGAACACCTCTGATGGTTGTTTTTCACAGAATCATAGACTATCCTGAAGATGCCTGGCATAGAATATTTATATCATAAACAGCAGAAGATGAAACTCATCAGTCTTGATTTGGGATCTCCTTCCTGGTGGCTCCAAACTGGAGAGCATAAAACCCACTGCCTGGGCAAGCTGTCCTTGGGGGAGAATCCTGTTCCATGTGCAGTATGTGAGCTGTCCTGATCTCCCTGTCAAGTTTTAAAGGATAACCATCCTTTGTGTTTTGCAGGAAAGCAATCTTCGACACGCCGGAGGATGACCCCAATTACAACCCCTTGCCAGAGGAGCGGCCGGGGGGTTTTGCCTGGGGAGAGGGGCAGCGCCTCGGGGGATAACCAGGGCCTGTGCCAACACCCAGCCAAGCCCTGGGAGAGACTGGCATGGGTCCTGTCCCAGGTGGGGACTCTCCTTCTCCAGCGCAGAGAGGACTCTGACAGCTCTATGGTTTGGAATACAAGCACTTTATGGAATGGCAGTCTCACCTGAGGCACTCCCAGCGCTTTTCCCAATCAGGGAAATCATTGTGCTGGACGTCATCTAAATCCAGCAGAGCCAAAAATTTAGAACTGGAAACCATTTTCTTGGTAACTGCAGTTAACAAGGCCACACAAGTACTTGTTTAAAATTATTTCTATAGCATTTTTTTCAAGTTATTTGATACATGAAACTCTGTGGGAAACTTTACAGGGGATAAACCCAACTTTTTGGGTTTTGACTTGTATTTTTTATTCTTGGATAAAACAACTACAAGATGATTGAAAGGCTAAGTCACTATTTCAATGGCAAAAGTTTCTTTAATCTGAGGTGCTGCTGTCTCCAGTCATCTTTGAATTGCAGGGAACACAACATGCATTAAAATGCAGCTTTTCACTCTGCCAGTTGGGTTTTTGGAATGTTCTGCAGGCCGAGGCTACATTCTGGTGGTTTTTTACCCCCGAGGACTGTGTGTTCAAGTGCCCAGTTTTCAGACTGGTGCTTAAATAGATGTGCCTGCAAAATCCACCCCCATGTGCCCTCTGCTATTACTGAATCACCTGCAGCACTAGAGAAGGAAACTTGTCTGGAGTCAGGACTCAAATAATGATGAGTTGAATAAAATGTCTTGTGGATTCGTTTTGGTTAATCCTCTGTATAATCCTGTAGTCTTGAGAGAGCAGGTGGAAAAGCAGGGGCTGGAAGAAGCAGAGGCCTTGAAGAGACAGAGATAACTGAAGCTTTTCCCACAAGTGTCTCAGAACTGCAGGACACAGCGTTGTCTGCTCAGGATGTGAAATCCGTGCTCTGTGGATGAAGTTTGTTGTGGGACTGTTGTGCCCAACACAGGCCAGTGAGAGTGAGTGGGATTCACCTAAAGCTACATTGATTATCAATATCCCTGAGGAGCCACAGAGGAATCTGGAGCTCAATTCAGCTCATCATGGTCAGTTGTTCTTAAATTGCCATAGGAAGTATTTGGTGCAGTTTTATTGATTGTATCATAGTAGATAAAAGGAGTTAAAGCTGCATCTTCATTCTACATTTTAGAGGATGGCCTTATGCATGACCTGATTATCTCATTTAGTCTCAGATTTTGTTTTTAAAAACTGGCTACAGATTTTAATTTTTAAAATGTATAGTCCAGGAGAGCAATCTGTGGGCATCTCAGGCGAAATGCTTTGTCCACAAGCAGTGTGTTAGATTCTGATGAAATGTGTGAAGTACTTTGTATCTATGTTTTTATCTGTGAAAGGTTATAAAAACTTTTGGGAGCTTTGGGGGGTTTACAGGTTTTTGGTCTATTTTTTTGGGGGCAGATTTGCTTGTTTCTAGAACAGACTTCCAGTGCTCCTAGAGAGCAAGAATGGAAGTGTTTTGAACAGTGTTGCTCCAGCATAAGTTATGAGGCAGGAATTACATCAAAATGTTATTTTTTGGGGAGGGGGGTTTAGTTCAGTGTTTGAGAACCCCTCTGTAGCTTAATGGGAACATATCCCGACCCTGCCTGCAGCCGTCTCTCTGCCCTCCTTGGCTGCATTTGGCTGCCGTTTGGCATCCGAGCGTTGCAAATGGCGGCGGCGTCGAGACTACAACTCCCAGGATGCTCTGCGCGGCGCCGCGTGGTGGCGTCATCACCGCGCCAGGGAGCCTGAGGAGCGCGGCCCCGACGGACGGGACCGGGAGCGGACAGAGCCCCGGGACAGCCCCGGCGGGACGGGGCGGGACGGCCAGGGGCGATGGCTCAGGACCGCGAGGGACCTCCGGCCAAGCGGTTCAAGGCGGCGCCCCCCGGCACGCAGCCCCAGAGCGCCGCGCCGCCCGCACACGTGCAGCGCCGCTCCCTGCCCATCTCCGGAGCCCGCGGCCCGCTGCTGGCCCGGCTCCGCCGCCTCGACACCGCCATCCTCATCGGTGAGTGCCGGGCTGTGTCCCGCGCTGGGAAAAGCTGCCCAGAAACGGTTTGGGTGTAAATCGAAAGTGTGGTGATCAAGGAATATAATGACTTTAAGTGCTTTGGCAGCCGAGGACTTCGTTTTTATGGAGAAAGCAAGCGTATTTCCCTCTCCTTTTGCTGTCTGCCTGGAGTTCAGTCAAAGCCAGATGGCAAAACTCTCCTCTTCTGAATACTCTCCTCACTTACATTTTTAGGGTTTTTCACTGATTTTACTATGCTTTCTGTGAATGCAAACTAAAAAGTTTTTTGTCAGACTTTCAGGAGGTGAAGATACACAACTTCGCACGTGGTAGTCTAAAGACTTAACTTTTTTTTTTTGTAATTAAATGAAAAATGCTTTGCATGTCACTCCTATTAGTGTCACACCACAGACACTTCACCTCCAGAGAGGCTGGAATACGTTTCTAAACCAGAGTGTGGCTGGAGAGCACCTGGGTGGAGGGAGCTCTGCAGAGGAGTGGCCCAGCAGCAAGAGGACATTGGGTGGTGTCTCTGACCTGCCATCGCTTTATGGCTGGACTTCTCTCCCTGTCTTCAGCTTCTCCATCCTCAAACAGGGCTAAAAGTTAACATAAAAAAACGAGTTTGACAATGCTATAAAAGCACAGGGGAGAAAACCCTATTCCCTTGATATTCCTTAGGAGAAACGGGCTCCGGGAAGACCACTCAGCTGCCTCAGTACCTGTACGAAGCAGGGATTGGGCATCCTGGCATCATTGCTGTGACCCAGCCCCGCAGGGTGGCAGCTGTCACCCTGGCTGCCAGAGTGGCCGAGGAGAAGAGAACAGAGCTGGGGAGGCTGGTAGGTTGATCCACAGATTAACTTTGGTTCACTGCTGCACTGGGGATGGGGCCCTGTCAGGCCTCAGTGGGTAGGATAATAACCGGCCACAGGGGTGATAGTCTTGATTTCATGGTTAGTTTTGGGTGCCACAATATAACAGGGGTGTAAAAGCTGTGAGAGAGTGCTCAAAGGAGCAACACAAAGATGGTGAAGGGTCAGGAGGGGTCACATAATAGGAATGGCTGAGATCACTTGGTCTGTTCAGCTGGAGAAATGGAGAATTCGTCAAACTTCACCGAGGTCTGCAGCTTCCTCCTGAGAGGCAGCTCCCATCTCTGCTCTCTGTGACCAGGGACAGGACCTGAGGGAACAGCTGGAGCTGTGTCAGGGAAGATTTAGGTTGGATATCAGGGAAAGGTTCTTCCCTTGGGGTGCTGGGCGCTGCCCAGGCTCCCCAGGGCAGTGGGCACAGCCCAAGGCTGCCAGAGCTCCAGGAGAGTTTGGACAATGCTCCCAGGGATGCACAGGGTGGGATTGTTGGGGTGTCTATGCAGGGTCAGGAGCTGCACTGTATGATCCCTGTGGGTTCATCCCAGCTCAGGATAATCTATGATTCTATAATTAAGTAAGTGGAGAAAAATGGCTCTTTACCTGCCCCATGACAAAGTGGGCATGGTCTGTCTCTGTGGTATTGTACTTCTTGATTTTTATCTGGGTTGTTCTATTTGAAAAAATATGGATTCATGAATGAAACAAAAATTACTGTGCTCTCTTCCACTGCTCCCTGTATCGGAAGTCACTGTTAAGGGGAGCAGAGTGCTGAATTTGTGCAGGTTGGGGGAAGAAAAGTGGAGGAGAAAGACTTCCCCTGCATGAAATCCTTGGAGAGCATGGAATCATTTCTGGCAGGGAAAGGAAGGAAGGGAGACTTGGGGGCATTTGTGCTGAACTTCTAGTTAGGAAGAAGCCAATTAAAGATGCTGGGAGTATCACTGGGTGGCTTCCTAGATTTGAAAGATGAACTGCTCACAGACAGCAGATAAACTGCTCTGCTTTCCAGAGCTTCCATGCACTTCTGCTTGGCTCTGTCCAATGCAGTGACCAAGGGCTTTGTAGTTCTTCCTTGTGGCACGATGGCAGTGAGAAATGCCAGTCCTTGTGCCCATGCTCCCTGTGTGATCCCTTCCCCAGGTTGGCTACACCGTGCGCTTCGATGATTGTTCGTGTGCAGAGACCAGGATCCGCTTCCTGACAGATGGGATGCTGCTCAGGGAGGCCATGGGGGACCCTCTGCTGCACAAGAACAGCGTGGTCATCCTGGACGAGGCCCACGAGAGGACCATCCACACTGATGTGCTCTTTGGAGTGGTCAAAGCCGCACAAAAGAAGCGAAAGGAGCGGGGCCTGCGGCCACTCAAAGTGTGTTCATCTGGGATGGCAGCGAAGGGTGGGGCGGGGCTGGGCTCTGAGCATCTCCTGTGGCCTTCCAAAATGTTTGGACTTTCAGCCTTGACCATTTTTCTTTTCCTAAAAAGTCACTTTAAATCTGAATAGTTAAGAGTTCCTGACTTATGATGTGTGGGCCTGATATGACACCTCTGAAGAAGGTATCTGGTCACCACCGTGGTACCTTTTTTTCCACAAAAGCCCCTTGGGTGTGAGCTGTAGACTAGGCAGGGTGCTGGGGAGGTTTTGGCACTGCTGCTGAGATCACTCCAGGTGCAGGAGCTCTGGCTGAAGGCACAGCTGTGGGACATGCTCATTCCCAGGTAGGGCACTGCACATGGGATGGGTGGACATGTCAGGGATTTGTGTGAAAGCATATTGGCTTTGCTGGAGGGGTCTGGTAGGGGCCTTGCATGGTCTTGTTCCACACACCAGCTCATTCTATCACACCAATGTTTTCTGCTTGTGTTAAAAAGCTGATGGCTTTAACGAGGGGAAATCACTCTTCTGTCCCAAAGCCTGTGAGCTGTTCTGAGCATGGTTCTCAGAATCCAGAAGCTGACTTTTGGCTGGTCCTGACTCATTGGTGTCCAGCTGGGTGGAAGCTGCAGTGCTGACCCATCCTGTGCTCCCCCTGAAGGTGATTGTCATGTCAGCCACCATGGATGTTGACCTGTTCTCCCAGTACTTCAATGGAGCTCCTGTCATCTACCTGGAAGGCCGGCAGCATCCCATTGAGATCTTTTACACCAAGGAGCAGCAGAGTGACTACCTGCAGGCAGCACTGGTGTCCATCTTCCAAATCCACCAGGTATGAGGGTCTCTGCAGGTTTGTGTCCATCTCTGGGGCCAGGGGTTGATGTTTTGTGCTGGGATGTTTGACTGGCAAACACCTGGATTGTTGTGTTGTTTCATTAAACTGCATTCAGTGCTTTGAAGTTGCTGCTGCTGTTGGGTTTTGAGACCTGTATTTTCAGGCTGGAGATGAAGGGAGACTGCTAAGCAAAGCTCTGTGATGTCAACTCATGCCTAAAACCTGAATGTTCCCCTCACTTGAGTTCTCTGTACCTGGGTGCTTGCTGGCTCTCTCTGCCTGACCTGGACAGTTATTTGAGGACACAGCAGTTCCTCCATCCTTTTTAACACTGGGTCCCTCAAAATGTGATTTACTCTTTGCCTCTGGTGAATCCATTGGGAATTCTGGCTTGCACCACACGTGTGTCTTTTCTTTCTCCTTAGCCTGCTTCAGTGGCTTGCTGCCAGCGCCACATCTCATTACCATCCCAGTTCTCCTTTTTTATCCAAACCCTCCTAACTTGCTTTTTCCTCTGGCTCCAGGAAGCCCCTGCATGCCAGGACATCCTGGTGTTCCTGACTGGTCAGGAAGAAATTGAAGCAATGACCAAAACGTGTCGAGACATTGCCCAGCATCTCCCCGAGGGCTGCCCACGGATGACAGTGCTGCCCCTTTATGCTTCTCTGCCCCACTCCCAACAACTCCGTGCCTTCAAACCTACCCCTGAGGTGAGAGAATGGGATGGAGGAACAACACCTGTTACGTGTTTGCTTCCTTGAATTTTTGGAAGAAACGCCTGGACTTTAATGGGCTAAAGCAGTCTGTACTGGTAGTAAGTCTCCATTGGCTTTAGGCTGAGTGGTTCCAGTGTGATACGAGACACTGCAACTGTGATGGTTTTAACAGATGCATCCAGTAAGTCATGTGGGATCGTAAAAAGAAGGAAGGATTAGAGGGAGTGAAAAGGGCACAGGAATTTGAATTTCCCCCATTTCATGGGAATTTTTTGTCCATATCACAAAAAATCTACAGCAGCTAAAGGGGGAAATACTGAGAAAGCTGAAAACCTGAGAATGTTTGTCAGGGCCATAAGAAAAGAAATTTGTGCTGCCTTAGGTTCTTTTGTACCTACTCAGCAGATAATAAGAACACAAACGCTGTGCCAGAAATGAAACCAAAATTGTTGAAAGATGTATTGAGAACAGCTGTTCTGATGGTGCATTTTGTTGCAAATCCTGGCACGTGTTTTAGAAGCTGATTAGAAACTGGAGATTGCCTTAATTTCTGAGAGCTGGCACAGCAAGCTCAGTTTGTGCTCACAATGTGGGGCAGGGCTTGGCCCACAATGGCCAAAAGCAGCAGAATTTCTGTGTTTCAGCTGCTCTAAGGTGGCCTTGGCCTGGGTTTGATTTCCCCAGGGCTGTCGCAAAGTGATCCTCTCCACCAACATCGCAGAAACCTCCATCACCATTGCGGGGATAAAATTCGTTGTGGACACAGGCATGGTCAAAGCCAAGAAGTACAGCCCTGGTGAGGAATTCTGAGGAGGAGCAGGGCCAAGATTGAGTTGGGGTTTGTAGAAGTTACTGGAGGCCATAAACGCCACTGAAAGAGGAGTTCAAACATCCTCCGTGCTGTTTAAATGGATGTCCCAGGTTTGGGGTGTGGGGTTTGGTGGTGTTTTTGTGGGATTTTATTAATATCAGCCATGAGGGGGTAAAAATCTGTTAAATGTGAATCTTCTCTTTGTGGTCACAGCGTGGGATAGTTCACTGTGCTTCAGAATGCTGAACCAAGTGAGATCTGAGCCATATTTGAATGGCAAACCCTGGGAATTCTTACTGTGAATGCTCTGTGTTTTCCAAAGCTGTGCCTTGCTCGGGCACTGACTGAGGTGATGCTTTTCCATGCCCAGAAACTGGCCTGGAGGTGCTGGCAGTGCAGCAGGTGTCCAAGGCCCAGGCTTGGCAGCGCACAGGGAGAGCAGGGAGACAGGAGAGCGGGACCTGCTACCGGCTCTACACGGAAGAGGACTTTGAAAAGTTTGATGAAATGACAACACCTGAGATACAGAGGTGAGGACAGAGCCATCACACTCCTTGCCACAGCTCTTTTACAGCTGGAGCTGTGGGAAGAACTGAGCAGCAAAACTGATGGAGTGACTTGAGAAAAATGGAAATGTGGGGACTAAACAGAAAAAGTGGGAAACATTTGCTCAGGGGGGACAGTTGGGCACTGAGTCTCCAAACACATAAGGCAATAGTTCTGACTGTCCTCCAGATGTTGAACTTACCTCTTCCTGGTTTAGGAATGTGGGCTTCACCAGCAGCATCAGACTAGTCTCTGTCAAGCTGCAACACAGGCCTGAGACTCTTAACTCAGCCTCTATGAAAAAAGAATAAAAAAAACCCTATCTCAGTTGGTTTTTTTTCTGCCTATGCAGGTGTAACCTGGCCAGTGTGGTGCTTCAGCTCCTGGCCCTGAAAATTCCCAATGTGCTCACCTTTGACTTCATGTCCAAACCATCTCCTGGTAAGTGGCTGCAAAGGCAGCCTTGGGGAAAAAGAGCAGGGAGCAGTCTTGAGTCATAAGGTGTCATAAAAACACAACGTGAAGGTGTGCCCTGACTGCCAAGGGAAGCCAGAGTAAATGGGGAAAGGTGCTTGTTCTCCTGGGTAGAGGAGGATAAACCACAGTTTGGGACCTTGATTTCTCTAAATGGGAAGTATTTGTCCCCCTGGCCAGGGGAAGGAGGCAGTGATGGAAACCAGCTGATTGTTCACATCCCTCAGTGGGAGGCAGGAGGCCTCACAGCCCAATGTCCTCGTTTTGGCAGATGCTATTCAAGCAGCAATTGATCAGCTGGACTTGCTGGGAGCAGTGACCCAAAAGGAAGGTCAGCTTGTCCTGACCCCCCTGGGAAAGAAAATGGCAGCCTTTCCATTGGATCCAAAGTTCTCCAAGGTAAAAACTGCAGAAAAATTAGCTTTTTTTAATCTCATGTACTCATCTCTGTACCACTGATGTTTCTCTTTCAGGCTCCTTAAGCAAGGTGTGAAATTTGGGGTGTTTGCAGGTGTATTGGTATACTTGCTGTACATTAATATATATATATCATTTACAGCCCTTTTGCTGGATTGCTTGTAATTTTTTGTTAAATTGAGGGAAGTTTTTTTAAAAGAGAATTTCTTTCCTCTGGCACCTCTGAAAGTGAACAAGGCAAATTTGCTTGCAATTTTTGGGATTGTTTAGCAGGTCCATGAAATGTCTGTTGCTGTAGTTGGTTTCAGTCACTGTGTTTGCACTGGTTATGCACTGGTTAGTCTCAGGAAGGAGCCTGGCCTTCTGTTTAAGATGCTTGGTGAGCCCATCAGAGGATTTACAGCTGTTCCTAGGCCCAGATGTTTATGAGTTTGTTCTAAGAATGTTTGGCCAAGTTCCTGGGCTGCCAGGAAGCACAAAAATCTGCCCAGCTGGAGTGAATTTGGTCAAGCAAAGATGAGTTTTGTTGTGTCTGTGCAGGCCATCCTCCTGTCCCCCAAGTTCCACTGTGCAGAGGAGATCCTGACCATCGTGTCACTGTTATCAGTGGACAGTGTCCTCCACAACCCCCCTGCCCAGCGGGATGAGGTGCAGGCTGTCAGGAAGAAATTCATCTCCAGTGAGGGGGATCATCTGACCCTGCTCAACGTGTACAGGGCCTACAAGAACGTCAACGGGCACCAGGTGGGATGATCTGAGCCTGCCAGAGCTGTCTGAGCTCATGGGGTGAGGGGTTTTTAGCAGAGAGCAGAGTGACACCTGCATCTTCCATGGCTGGTGGCACAGGCGTCCTCCAAAGCAGAGAGAAAAGAGGGCTCATCCTTGACAGCTGAGGAATTGGAGGAAGTTCAGTAACAAAGGTTCCTACAGAAAGCTCTGGCAAAGCTTTGTGGGGCCAGTTCTGTAATCACAGCCAGGGCTCTTTCTTCCCTGCTTCCAGCTGGAAACAGAAGGGAGTGGGAGAGTGTTGAGACTTGATGATAAATATCTGGATGTCCTCTGTGACAGGATTCATTGGAAAAACACTGAGGATATTAAAAGCAGATTTGGGTTTATCCTACCCTATCAATACCTCATATTAATTTGTGGATCTGTGGACTCATACATCCCATTCCTTGCAGTACCTGTCATTCTTACCTGATTTGTTTTCACCACCTGTGGGATAGCAGGTGCTGTTCTGCAGCTCTTGGTGGCCTTGCAGAGCAGCTCTGAGTGGGGAAAGAGCCACCACATGCTGTTTTTGAGAACTGTGGGAGGCAATCTAGACACAGAGGAGTGAAGGGGGAATAGAAACATGACCAGGAAAGGGGTCAGCACCTTTTCTCTGAGGCAGATTGAAGGGGCGATTCTGCTTTTCGTGGTATCCAACGGCTGTCATGCTCCTGGGGTGAAGAAATATCCCCTTCTAACTCACAGTGTCTCTGCTGCAGGGATGGTGCAGAGAGAATTTTATCAATGGCAGGAACATGAAGCTGATGGCAGAAGTAAGAGCTCAGCTCAGGGACATTTGTGTAAAGGTAACTCACTTCCATATTCTATTTCTGTTTCACCTGTTGGTATTTTCCTGATTGTCCCCAAACTGATGTTACTGTGCATCAAGTCCCAAGAGTGAGAAAATGTGGGGTTGTTTTCAGTCTCCTCTGAAGAGCTGGCTAAAATTCCTGACTGTGCAGTTGCAAGATCTTAAATCTTCAGGGCTTAATGGGTCAAGGAGAAATGGGAACGTCTGAAGATGACTTTTCAGGGAAAGGACAGGTTTTCCTAAGGGTTTTTCCTGCTCTAAAGCAGGTGGGACTGTGCTGTGTGTGCCACAGAGTGCTGTCAGCCTCGGCAGCCTGTGCTGGCTGGCTTCTTCATGGAGTCAGGCATTCAGTGTGGCAGCAGCTTCCCCTCAGCGCTGTTGCTGCTGGGCACAGCATGGGAGCTGCCACTGAACCCCTGGCACTCTAGTGGCATGGGAGCCACCCTCTGGGGTATCATTTGTGGATGCTGGTTGGCCTTAAACTCACTTCCAGCAAACTCCTGAAACCCAACCCATCCAGGAGTCTTAAACTCCAACTTCCAGAAGGAGAGTGACGATCCATTTTGTTGGCTCTTAGTCTGGGTTAGCCTAGCATCCACTCAAGCTGAATTCCCAGTTCTGACACAGGCAAATCCCCCAGGATTTCTGAAGAGAACCCAGTGAAATGGGGCTTGAGGCAGTGCCTTTTGGAATACTCCCAGCTGCAGCTAGCTCAGGTCACTGGCACCATGCACAGTAGGGACACAGCCCAGGAGCACAGCACCCAGGCAGTGTCTCAGTGAGGCAGAAGCCCCACAGCAGTTGCTGGCAGGAGTCGAGGTGAAGGTGAAGAATGAGAGGAGAGCCAAATGCTTGAGTCTCCAGGAGGGTTTATTTCCCTAAGAGGGATGAGGCACATTGAACAAAGGAATGCATGGGCTTATAAAGGGAGAAGGATCTCAGGGAGGGGACAGAGCTCTGGTGAATGGACAGAAAGCAGAGGAAGGCTTGGAGGATTGGGTGTTATGATAACAACCAGTGAGGTAATAGAGGGGGAGGATACAACTGTGGACCACCAGTCAGGCGTCAAAGAACATAGAACCTTCTGGAAAAAGGGACAAACACAACAATAGATTAACAAGGGAGGTGGGAGGAAACTTAGGATATTGGCATGGAACAATGGGGAATAGGAGGCAGGGCTAGGGAAAACTGACAGCTCCATAGGAGGGCACAACCAGGGAGGAACCGGGGAGCAACGGAACAAACCATTTAAATGGAAACCAAACCACAACAGGGGCCATGTCCCCATGAAGAGTAGGGTGCAGGCTGTTCTCACTCACTCCCGTGTCCCCCAGCTGTCGATGCCTCTCGAGTCCTGCCGCGGGGACACGGCCAGCGTGCGGCGCTGCCTGGCCCACAGCCTGTTCATGAACGCGGCCGAGCTGCGGCCCGACGGCTCCTACGGCACCGTGGACTCGCACCAGGCCGTGGCCATCCACCCCTCCTCGGTGCTGTTCCAGGGCAGGCCGGCCTGCGTGGTGTACAACGGGCTGCTGTGCACCAACAAGTGCTACATGCGCGACCTGTGCGTGGTGGACGCGGAGTGGCTGCACGAGGCCGCGCCCGAATATTTCCGCAGGAAGCTCAGGACAGCTAAGGACTGACCCGTGGATGTAGGAGCAGCTTCGCCTTCAAAGACTTTATTTAAAAAAAAAAAAAGTTTAAAATTTTAATGGATATATGTATAACCGTGTTTTTTTATAGGCAGGATAATTGAAGTGTGCTTAAGGAAGGGGATGGGTATTCGGATTGGATTTTGTATGTTTTTATCCAGAATAAAGAAGTGATGGTGAAAATCCGAATCCTGCGTGTTGTTTTGTGAGGCTCAGAACAAATGATTGTGGGACAGTTCAGGAGCAATCCTGCTGTTTATGGTCCTCACGGGAGTGTGTTCATTGTCAGCAGTCTGGGCTTAAAGATGTGAAAGTAACACAGTGAATCTGTGCTCCTTGTGCAGAGTGGACTCTGCCATTTGCATGTGCAGTGCTATGATACCTGAGGGGAATTAAGAGTTAAACTTCTGGTGCTTTGTTGGGGTGGTATCAATTTGATGGGGTGGTACAGATGCTCTCCTGCTCTTGCCTTGCAGTGAGCAGCAAATGGGCCTTCTGTGCTCCTCGATAGCGGGCACTGGTACCAGCTTTTGGACAAAGGGAAGGCTTGGTCCCAAGAAACACTGCCTTTGTCAGTCTTTCCTCTAAAATACACATTGCTCAAGGAGCAAAAAAACCCCTCAAACACTCATTTTTTTCTCCTTCTGAGGAGACTGCCACACTCTGGCCTGAACACTGGCACTGCTAATTAGGAGTGGGCTGATGTCTGCGATAAAACCTGCGCATGTCCCTCACATTCCTAAAGCTCTCTTTGTGCCTTCACCCGAGAAGGGACTTGTACGGGTGCTCTGTCCGTGCCATCCCTGCCCCTTCCATTGTCAGGGATCCCAGGAGCCAGGCACCCCATTGGTACGCTTCGTACTGGTGCGGCCGGGACTCGAACCGGCGATCTCAGCGAGGCCGGGACTCGAACCCGCGGTCTCAGCGGGGCCGGGACTCGAACCCGTGGACTCCCCAGGGCCGGGACTCGAACCCAGGGCGCCGGGGCCGCGCGGGGCCCGCCGGGGCCGGAAGCGGAGCGCGGTTCCGGGGCGGGCAGTCCTCGCCCTCCGCTCGGTGCCGCACGATGCTCCTCGCCCGCTCCCTGCGCGCCGCCGCCGCCGCCGCGCTGCGCCCGCCGCGCCGCCCGCTCAGCTCCGCGTCCCCCCGCGCCCTGCTGCCGCCGCCCGCCGCCGCGCCCGTCCTGGCGCGCTCGCTGTGGCAGCTGGGCGGCCCCGGCGCGGGGCGGACGGCGCTGCTGCGGCCCCGCCGGGGCTCGGCCGGCCGCGTGTCCTGCGGCTGCGGCGGTCTGCACACCGAGGGTGAGCCCTTGGGAGGGCGTGGGGCGGACACGTGCGCTGCACCCCCCGCTCCATCCTGGGAAGCACGTGGGGCGAGGAAGGCTTTTCCTACTCCCTCCTCTTTTCCTAAGACATCTCCACCTTTCCCTAATCCCCGTTTTCCCTTAACCACCTATTTCCCTAAATTCCGTCATTGCCTAAGCCCCCTTTTCCTCTAC
>VZSR01002145.1:6703483-6767357 GCA_013398615.1 Brachypodius melanocephalos | reverse complement strand
CCACCAGGAGACAAAGCCTTTGCACAGTTCCTGACGGACGAGATCAAGGAGGAGAAGAAGATCCAGAAGCACAAATCCCTGCCCAAAATCTCTGGGGGGTGGGAGCTGGAGGTCCACGGCACGGAGGCCAAGCTGGTGCGGAAAATCGCGGGGGAAAAGTAAGTGAGGTCTGGGAAGGGTCGCCAGCACCTGAGCATGGGTGGGTCACAGTGACCAGGCTCCTCCGTGTGCTCATACCCCAAACTGCAAGGTGCAAAGGCTCTTTATGTTTACTTTAGGCCAAAGGCGCTTTTTTCACACCGGTTTGTTACTGTGTTTTGTGTTACAAAGTTTCACGTGGTCGTCCCGTTTTTAAAAATTACAGTGCAGTAAAACTTTAAAAAGTGAGAGCATTTGGAGGGAGCAGCTTCTCTCGGGCGTGTCTTTTTAACTGCAGTACCTGGTTTTGTTCACGCTGTGTGGATTCTGAAGGAGGGTTTAAAAGACCCGTTCTGATGGGCGTTTTTTGGGTGTGTTCAAAAGAATTGTTCCCGTTTCTTTTGCAGGATAACTGTTACATTCAACATCAATAACAGCATTCCACCCTCGGCTGAAGAAGACACACAGGAACAGCAGAAACCTGATGAGCAGGAGGTAACTTAGCCTTGATGTGCATTTGTTGTTGGGGACACATTAAAGTTGTAATCTTACCTTAGGGAAGTTGGAGCCTTGCCCTCAAGTGTTGAGACTTGATTTTTTTCTTTTTTTAATATATTTGGGAGCATTAAGTCACAAAATGCAGATTTTCCAGGGCTGCCTGTCCTGGCAGTGACCCTCACCTACAGCAGGGTGGGAGGGCTGTATGAGGAGAAATTAAAAGGAATTCTAAGACTTTCTAGCACCTCCCAGTACCAAAAGGGTCCACAGGAGAGTGGGAGAGGGAAACTTTGTACAAGGGAATGGAGTGACAGGTTAAGGGGGGCTTTTAACTGACAGGGAGTGAGGCTAAAATGGGTATTGGGAGAGATTGTTCCCTGTGAGGGTGGGGAGGCCCTGGCACAGGGAAGCTGTGGCTGCCCCATCCCTGGAATTGTCCGAGATTAGGTTGGATGCGGCTTGGAGCAAGCTGGGATAGTGGAAGGTGTCAGGGAGTACCCAGTGCTGACTGGGCTGTGCTGTGGTTGCTTTGGCTCCTGTTCAGATTCCAATGCTGATGCAACTGTTCTCTTATTTAGCCTGAACTTACATCAACTCCAAACTTTGTTGTGGAAGTAATAAAAGATGATACAAAACAGACCCTTGTGCTTGACTGCCATTTCCCTGAAGATGAGGTGGGTATCACTGTGCCCCTGTTGGATTTAACTGCTCTTTGTAATCTCTTGCTTTTCCGAATCAGCACAATATCAAGTGTCCTCTTATTTCTTTATTAATCACAAAAAAGAAAGTCTTTATGTTTGCAAGAACAGTGGAGGGGAAATGTTTATGGCATTCCTCACATCCTGCCCTGGCATTTCTGATCAGCTGCTTATTGGGCTGTTTATTGAATTACGGTAGAGAAGTAGGGATTCAAAAAAGGAGGAGATAAAGTAAAATTGAGAGCTTTTGCTCATACTGGTATTTGTGGTTTATTTTGTAAGTGTTAGGAGATGTTTAACAGCTGACAAAAGTGAGATGGACATGGGAAGACATACTTAATCACACAGAAGAAGTTTTTATATGTTTGTGAAATTCAGGCTGCTGATTTACATCAGGTCCCTTCTGTCAGCACAAGCTTAGAGGATTGCCTGTGTTCTGTGCATGTCTGTGCTTGTCCTCACAGGCACACGTTGAGGGGAGGGGCACAGCTTGTCTGGCCTTAGGGCTTTTCCTGAGGTATTCCCAGCCTGGGGATGAACTGGCTGAGCGTGCCCACTAATTGGAGCTAATTGCATGTCTTGCATTTGTTTTCCTGCCTCAGATTGGACATGAAGGAGAGGAGGAAAGTGATATTTTCACCATTAGGGAGGTCAGCTTCCAGCCCACTGGAGAAGCCGACTGGAAGGACACCAACTACACCCTCAACACGGATTCCCTTGACTGGGTAGGTGCTGCTAAAGGCCACAGAGGGCATTCAGCTCACCTCATCTGCCTGTCCCTCTGCTCCTGGGTTGGGAATTAAACCTGTCTGAATGTCTGAGCCAGGAACTGCCCCTGCTGTGCCCCTGAGCTGGTGGATCTGCTGCAGACCCAGGATATTTCTTGGTCCCAGGGTCGTGCACTGCTGGTGGCATCGCGAGGAATCAGGACAGACAGGTGGAACTTCCTCCTTTCCAGGTTTTATAGGCTGATTTCCCAGCCAGGAATCACATTCTGGAAATGCTTTGACACTTGTTAAATATATTTTGCTGCGTGTTTAACAATGTGGCTTATCAGACACCATGTGCAGATAAAGGCATCTGTGTGTGGTATCTGATAAAATACATTGTGTCCTGGTTTTCCAGGCCTGTTGTTACAGTTGTAACACCAAAAATATGCACAAGAATCTGTGATTTCTTATGTTCTCAATGCCAGGATTTCAAAAGGTACAATCTTTAGTTTGAGGTTGTCATAAATTTAAAACTCAAAGTAGAAGTCCTAGAGTGTATCTCCTGTTGAGAAGCATTCATGTTAAAATTGCTTAGTGTGCTGTAGACCATCCCACACTGATTATTCTTTTTTCCCTCTGTCTTAAGACATTAAATTAATCAAAAATGTGTATTAAAAAAAAAAAAGGTGATGACTGTGACATTTAAGCCTTTCAAACAAACTTGTACATCAGATACCTTTCCAGAGTGTTAGTTCACCATGGGTAGAGGGGACAGGCAGAGCTTGGCCTGTGTCATCCTGGACAGACTGACAGACAGATCCTGGTGACTCCCACAATCTGGGGATCATCTCCAGGGTGCAGCTCATTTGTACTGTTGGGTTTGGGGTTTTATTACGTGTTCCATGGCCCTCTCTGTCCAAATGTTCCAGCCAAGGTCAGGCCTGCCCTCCTGTGGGAGCTGGGCCTGATTTCCCTGGGAGGAAGTGCCAGGGGACATTTTAATGCACTCACTCCCTACCCAGGTGTGTTCCACTAAGGAAGTTTTCTGTTCCTTGCTCCAGGCTCTCTACGATCACCTGATGGATTTCCTGGCTGACAGAGGAGTGGACAACACCTTTGCTGATGAGTTGATAGAGCTCAGCACTGCCCTGGAGCACCAGGAGTACATTAAATTCCTCGAAGACCTTAAAAGCTTTGTCAAATGTCAGTAGGTCAGGCTAGGAAACTTATCCTCAAATGTGGGTATTCCACAGTGCTGCTTCATCCAGCAATACCCAAATATATCTTCATAGTGGATACAGAGAGTAAGTAACGTGGAAGGTGGAGAATGGGAGAACGAGGATGCTCCCTTGGATTTGGGGATGTGTAGTGATGGTGCAGCCCCAATCAGGTTCTCCAACGCTATGGGCCAGAATTGCCTTGCCCTGCATGGTTTTTTTTTTTTTTTTTTTTACAATTAAGAGTGAATGTGAAGAATAAAAACTGTTCAACATATCACTGAAAAGGGTGGCTTCTCTTCTTCCTGCTGTACCAGAGCTGCCATGAAAGTGATGGCAGAGTTTTTCTGTGCCAGAGCTGGGCAGTGATGGTTGCTGGTGGTAGAGCACTTCTGCTTAAACTGGTGCCTCCAATTGTTTGAAGGTTTCAAGTTTATTTAAGTTAGTTAGTTAAAGATTCATTTAAACCCAAAGACAAAGCTGAAGTCCAACATGAGCTGTGCGATCACTGATGTAGTAGTAAAGACAACACCAAGGCCAAAATCTACTAAATATATTTATTTCAAGACATGTCCTGTGTGCTTAAAAGTGCAGGTCAAGGCAGTATGACTGCCTTTTGAAGTGTCTTTTTGACACAGCAGTTAGAAGTATGTACAGAAGAGTCTTAGCAGCTCTGGGTGAAGTTTAGTATTGAAGTTTTCCAGAAGTTAAGCAGCAGCTGAATCACCTTAGAGGAGAATCATCCAGGAGTCACAGACCTTCACAAAAAAGTTGAACAGAGAAGCTGTGTTAACGTATAAAGTTCAAAACTATTTGAACAGGAAAAACTATTGATTTGATTGGGGAAAAAAATTCACAAAAGAGTTGTTGAGCACTGGCAGAGGGTGCCCAGGGCAGTGGTGGAGTCACCATCCCTGGAGAGATTTAAAAGATAGCCAGATGTGGCACTTGGGGACATGGGTTAGTTTGACTTTGGCAGTGCTGGGGGAAAGGTTAGACATAATCTTGGGGGTCTTTTCCAACTTAAACAATTCCATGGCTCTATTTGAAATGTTCTGCCCCTAACACTGTCCTCATATTGGTTTTACAAAGCAAAGTGAGCACCAGCTCGAACTTGAGCCAAAGGGTTGCTGGGTGTTCTCTGAGACATCTGGATTAAGTTTTTGAGGAGGCTTAAACAAGTAATTTTAAAAACTTTTCTTCATGAACCACGTGTCTGAACAGATAGTGCACACAACACTTAGAAGTTGTTGGCTAAAGTTAGGGCACTAAATTTGACAGGTCCTTGAAAGATTCACTAATCTAGCAGTTAAAGGTGTGTACTTTGGAACTTCTCTTTTATGGTGACTGGTGGTCAAAGGTAAAGCCATTTCCAAGGAATTTTATGAAAAAACAGCCACACAAACCCCGGGGATCAATGGCCTTGGTGGTTTCTGCCCATGTAACTGAGCCATGGATCCAAGCAGGGATCCTTTCCAGGAAGCTGACATTTACACTCACCGGGCAGCTCATGAGCAGACTGGCTTCCTCCTCCATGCCACTGGTGACTGTGAACTCGGGGCTGTGCAAGCACCTCTGACTGTGCTCTGTCAAGGTGCTTTCCAGAAGTGACCGAAGCTTCCCTTCTGT
Organism: Brachypodius melanocephalos; assembly: GCA_013398615.1. Lineage (NCBI taxonomy): Eukaryota > Metazoa > Chordata > Aves > Passeriformes > Pycnonotidae > Brachypodius > Brachypodius melanocephalos. The sequence goes on along the minus strand of VZSR01002145.1, from coordinate 6,762,467 downwards.
CATGTCCTGAGAAAAATTGATTAAAAGTCAGCTGAAGTTCCTGCCTGTAGCTTAAAGGTGCCTCTGCAGCAGCAGAGGTGCCACATGCAGAGATGTCACAGTGCAGCTTACCTGTGTGCTGATGTACAATCCACACTGGCAACAAACCAAGTGAGCTTTCACAGTCAGGTTATTCCTGAGAAGAGCAAACAGTGAGCATCATGACATCCAGAACAAGGGAAGAAAAAAAAAAACAAACCAAAACAAAACCAACCCAAACCCTCCCCCCTCCTTTAGATTTCGATCATTGCTCAGGTGTTTTTATTTTGTTGAAATGAACATCAGTCTCTCTGCACATTTCTAAGCCCAGACTGCTGTAGGGGAGTGAGGAATCTGATTCCAATGCCAAGGGCTTTCTTACTTCCTACATACTGGGCAGATGACCCTGTCAGTGGCCTCCAGGCCATCCAGCATGGCGTTGAGACATTCCTCATCGAAGCGCAGGCTCCGCTCGTACTCCTCAATAACCGACTGTTCTGCAACAACCAACACAGCACAGCACCCTCAGGGCCTGCCTGGGCAGCACAAGATACAAGCTTCTAAGAACTTTCATTCCTTTGAGCCAGATTTCTACACTTGGTGAAACCATTCCTGCTAATCTGGTTTTTTTCTACGGCTCAGATGGTCTCATATTTCTACTTTCTGAGCAGCACTTTAGAAACATTCTGGACTGATTTAGAAAGGTTCCTAGAGCTAACAGACATCTCAGTCCTGTGTTTCTGGCATCTCTTACAGATCTTAAAATGCCACTTAAACTCTTAAAACTGTGAGAGAGGTCTCAACACCAAGATTTCTAAGGAGGCTCTTCCCCTATATCACGTGGTTTGCAAGAACCAAGGAGTGCAGCCTCAGCTGTTCTGCATGACTAGGAAGTCAGGAGTGTTACACATCAAATAGGACTCAGAAGATATGTAAAGATCTTACCTTGCAAGATCAATTCTTGCTGGATCTCTTCTAGCACTGCCAGCTCATCAGGGTCCTCAAGCATCTGAAAGGTGAATCAGTCAGTGATCCTCCCATTCCTGCCACTTTCTCACTTCCAGCACCTGACTGAGCAACATAAATTCAGTCTTTTTCTCCTGTCTACTGAATCCCTGTATTTGCAAACCCATGCACTGTGGGAAGGAACCTGTACTGTAAACACATGTGCAGAGCCAGCCAGAAAAGATCCAAGCACAGCCTGTCCAAGAACTTGCTTTTTAAGACATTCAGGTTTCATTTTCATTCTCAGAAGAAGGAAGTGACAGACCAGCTATAAAAAGCACAGATGAGGAAACCAAGCCTCTGCTGTGAACCACAGGCTGTTTGTGAAGGAAATAAGGAATTTCCCCACTCATGCCCAAAGGCACTTTCAGAGCTCAACACCCTGCCTGAGCTGGGAAACCCTGAAGCTCCTGAGTTTGTCAGCTCCAGTGAGAAGCTGAAGTCAGACCCGCAGGGAACTGTATTTGATATTTCTGTATCACACACGTGGTGTTGATGCTGGGGACGCAGCACTGACCTGCTCCATGGGCTGCTCTCCGTGGAGACCGGGCAGCCTGTCCCGCAGCTCCTGCCATTCCTGCTCCATCACCTCCTGCACCAGCAGCGCGCGCGGGGCCGCCCCGCACGCCCCGTCCCCGGCCTGGCGGTATCGGTCCAGCAGCTTGGCCCGGCTGCTCCTCAGGCGCTCCATGCAGCGCTGGGGACAGGGGAGAGCGCCCGGGGCCGTCAGCACCGGCTCGGGCGGGACACGGGGGGATACCCGGGGCTGAGACACGGCGGAGGGGCTGAGACACGGCGGAGGGGGTGCGTCCGAGAGGACCGGGACACCGGGAATGCCTGAGGGGGGACACGGGGGAGGGTGCGGGCCTGGAGAGCGGGACATTGGGAGGCACCGGGGGTAAGACAGGAGACGGTGAGACGGCGGGCGGAGCGGGGCCTGCCACGTCCCGGAGGAGCTTCAGGGAGTTGGATGCCAGCTCCCAGTGGGGATAACGCAGAGGGAGCTCGGGACGAGGCGATGAGAGAGTTTCGGACGGGACGCAGTTCACCCGCCCCAGCAGGACCAGCACGGCCAGCCCCGGTGGGACCAAACTGGGTCCAAAAGAGGAAGGAGCCCACGTCCCCCTCTCCCAGCGCCCTCCCCGCTCACCCTGCGGTACGTCTCCCTCCAGGGCGGCCCGCCCGGGCTCTTGTACCGCGCTCGGTGCCGCTGCACCGGCGCCTCCATCGCGCCGAGCCCGCAGCGCGCCGGGGCCGCGGGGCACGCCGGGAGATGTAGTCCGCGGGCGGCGGCGCCGATTGGCCCGCGCGGGCGGTGACGTCGCGGCGGCGGCGCGCGGGGCGATGGCGGCCGAGTGCGGCCCGGCGGAGCAGTGGCGCGCGGCGCTGCCGCAGCACGCGCTGTTCGGCCGCCTCCGCGAGCGCGCGCCCGCCGCCCCCCGCCCGCCGCGGCTCCGCGACCTCCTGTGCGGGCTGGGCGCCGACCTGCTGCTCTGGGACGGCGCCGCCGCCGCCCTGCTCGCCATCGGCCTGCGCCGCCTCGGCGGCACCGACCCGGCCGCGCTCGGCCGATACCAGGTGCGGCCCGCGCCGACGGGCGGCGGGAGGGGGCGAGCGGGTCGTGTGAGGAGAGCGGTTATGTGAGGGGATGGAGGGCTTGGGGGGGGCGGAACTGAGGGGAGCAGGGGCTGGGGCGGGCGGTGTGAGGGAATGGGGAGGCTGCGAGGGGATAAGGAAGAGGGGGCGTGTTTGGGGTGTGAGGGGATTAGGGGTCGTGTAGGGAAGGGCTGGCTATGAGGGGCTGGGCGGACCGTGAGGGAAGAGGGGGGTGATGGGGCCGTGAGGGGCTGTGGGGCTGTGTGAAGAGGGCGGGGGGGATGTGAGGGGTTGCGAGGTGTGAGGGGAGGAGGGCCCTGGTGGGCACGGGGCTGAGGGGGTCTGTTCCTTGAAGGTCTCTGGGCAGTTCATCATTCCTCAGCCCGCCCTGGGGTGTCTTTCCCCAAGGAAGCCACTGCTTTGTGCCGTGGAGCCGGGTTATGCTTCATTCCTTGCCGTGTAAATCACCATCCAGAATAAAGATGAGCTGTTACCTCCGCGAGTGCTTTGAACGGCTCGTGCTTCCCTGTAACATTTCTGTTTTCAGACCCTTCTGTGCATAAACCCGCCCCTTTTCGACGTGCACCAGACGCTGCTGAGCCCCGCCCAGCACCATGTGGCGCTCATTGGTACCAAGGGGCTCATGGTGCTGGAGCTGCCCAAACGCTGGGGCAAGAATTCCGAGTTTGAAGGTGGGAAATCCACGGTGAACTGTAGGTGGGTGAGACCTCAGGTGGTTAATGACACCCTTGTCCTGTCACTCTTCCTTCACAGTCTCCCTTTCCTGGGGTTAGGCAAATTCAGAACACACTGGTGGAACATACAGGTTGTAGTGGGGTTGTGGGGCAGTCATGAATGAAATTATTTCGGCTTCAATACTTGCTGCTTCTCAAGTGACTCAAATAATGACCTTCTAAACTTGTTGCAATTGCTGAGGAGCAAGATGCTCCTCTAGTATTCTCTGGCCTTTCAGAGAATCATGGAGTGGTTTGGAAGAAGAGACCTTAAACGCCGGCAAGTTCAATCTCCTGCCATAGACAGGGACACCTTCCACTAGACCAGGTTGCTCCGAGCCTGGCCCAAGCTGGTCTTGGACACTCCTAGAGATGGGGCAGCTTCTCTGGCATCTTTCAGCTGTGGAAAATAAAAGCAGATATTTGGGGGGAAATAATAGAGGGCTTCAAGTTAAAGCCGCATCTCTAACTCAGAGTAGTACAGATAAAGACTTTTAAACCTTTTCATTGTGTCTCTAGCTCTTCTTGCCCCCACTTCCTTTAGGAGTAGCTTGTGTGTTTCTGGTTACAGCACGAGTTTCTGCTCTGTATTCCAGCACCATTCCTATTGCGGAACGGTTCTTCACCAGCTCAACGTCCCTGACTTTAAAGCACGCAGCCTGGTACCCCTGTGACACCCTGGAGCCCCACATTGTGCTCCTGACATCAGACAACACCATCAGGTAAACCCCATTTGTGGCTGATTATCTGAAGTGTGGTTTTTTGTCACGTCCAGTCTTAATTTGTCATTTGGTATTTGCATCCTGCCGTTTTTACCGGATTTGGCAGTAGAAAAAATAGGATGAGAGGAATTTCAGACTGAGGGCGGCTGATGTTCCTGTGTCAGCAGGGAATGCGTAGCACTGCCAGCAGAATGAACAAGGCTGCTGTTTCTTTCCCTCAGGTTTTACAGTCTGAAGGTGCCTCAGACACCCATCAAAGTGATTGCGCTTTCAGACACTGAGGAGGAGACTCTGGCAATCAAAACAGGGTTGGTGTGGCTTCTTGTACTTTGAAATGCTTTTGCAGAATAAGCTCAGTCTTCTCAGTTGTGTTTTTCATGAATAAGTGATAAATGTCCCTGAAAGTCTGATATGAATTCTATAGTGCTAGCACTTCTTCATGGCAGAGTACCTACGCTTTTCTTTTTCCTTCTCTTCCCTTCTTTTCCTCACTTTTCCCTTCCTTTCTCTTTTCTTCTTTTCCTTTCTACTTTCCCCTCCCTCTCCTCTCCCCCGTTCTTCTAAAACAAAGTGATGACCAACTGTACAGTCAAGTGTTTGTCAGGGTAGCAGTTTGATAAACACACATTGACTTTAAGATGGGATTCAGAAGGGGTTTTTGAGTGAGGAATGTAGAAAATAGATTGTCTTTATTTCCCTCTTGGCCTGGTTGGAAACACAGGTACCAGAGCACCTCTTGTATCCTCTGAAGCTGTGGGGGCACTGCAGAGCTGCTGTGCCGTGAGAGGGGCGTCACTTACACCCTCTCATTGCTGGCAGTGGTGCATGGCAGGGCACTGCTGGGTGGGGTTTGGCAGGGATTTGGCAGCACATCCCTCAGGATCCCGTTAAACATTGTGCTCTCAGTCCTGTCTGACCCCAGCTCGCTGTGCCTGTCCCAGGAGAGCCTACACAGCGTCCCTGGGGGAGACAGCCGTGGCCTTCGACTTCGGGCCGCAGGTACCGGTGCCGAAGCACGTGCTGGGCCAGCGTGGCAGCGAGGAGGTGCTGGGCTACCCCTTGTACATCCTGTATGAGAATGGAGAGACCTTCCTCACCTACATCAGCCTGCTCCAGAGGTAGGCTCTGACCCTCAGGGCTCACGGGGTGCTTGGATGTTTGTGCAGTGCCAGGGTGAGGCAGTCACCTCTCTGCTTGGCTGTGGCTTTGTGAGGGATGCTGGGCTGAGTTCTGTTGTATTGCAGCCTGTTCTGTCTCTGTGCTGATAGACTGGAATCCAAAACCAGTGTGTCATCCTTTCTCATCCAAATATTATGGGTGCAGCTTCCACTGCTCAGAGTGTGCTGTGCATTATTTGCCATCAGCAGTCTGATGTGAAGACACAGGGCTGTAAAAAGATCAGTGGGTCTAAGGCTGTTGCGTGTATTTTATGGCCTTCAGTTCACAGCACAGACATCCTTAGCTTTGGATGAGGCTTATTGAGCCAGGGGCATCCTAGGAAAAGAAATATTTGAAGAGCATAGAGGGTTCACAGGCATGTTCTGCAGTGGAAAGTCGGCATGCTTAATCAAGAATATAAACATGATACAAGAAGGAGTTACTTTAGGAAACTGAGAAGATGGTGCAGGACTTACAAATTAGGTCTTGTGTAGCTGAATATTAAAAAGAGTGTGGTACTTGAGTTAGAAACAGCGCTGTGTGCCTCTGCACTGAGCAGATCTATCTGCAGACAGTGAGATGGTCTTAGTCCATCTAAAGTTCTGCCCAAAGAAATGCCACAACAGAAAATGCTGCTTGTGAAGTGCAAGAAACCAGTTGAGTTATTATTAACTTGAGCTTTCCATGAGTACTTTGTGTTCTCGTATGAAGTGTTTCCTCGTGAATTTCTGCAGTGTAGCTTTGGGTGCTTTCAAAGCACAAAATACAATAAAATGAGCTCTGATTTCCCCTCTGAGATCTCCACCAAGGAGCTGCAGGTCAGACTTGCAATCTGATGGGGCTTAGAACTCCCAGCCTTTGTTTGACAGCCATGGAAGTCCCCTTGCAGAGCTGGTGCTGAGGACAAACGCCTCTCCCTTGCAGCACTGGCAGCCTGGGGAAGCTGCTGGGCCCCCTCCCGATGCACCCGGCTGCCGAGGACAACTACGGCTACGACGCCTGTGCTGTGCTGTGCCTGCCCTGTGTCCCAAACATCCTGGTCATTGCCACCGAGTCGGGAATGCTCTACCACTGTGTGGTGCTGGATGGAGAGGAGGATGATGAGCAGGTACCTGGGTTTGGTTTGTTTCTGTAGGCATTTTTGTTTCTTTAATCCAAGCTCCTGGCTGCAAGGTGGCAGGATGGCTGGAAGTGTGTGCCAAGTGCCAAAGCTGCATTCTTTTGGAATGAGGCAGAGAGTCTTTCTCCTGTTTCAGCCAGTCCCTGTGCCTCCCTGACACTTTCATTTTAAATCTCAGTCCTGTGTACCCTGACAGTAGATCAGTTTTTGATCAAATTTACTATGATCTAGTTTAAGGAGGATTTTCTAAGAAATCCTGGGTTTGAGTTAATTTTTTTTTAAGTAAACTTGAACTATATTGCTTGATAATTAAAACTTGTAGCTCTTCCTTGATGCTGTTTATGTCAGAATTCCTATTTAAATGATGTCTCACAGAAGAATTCAATGCTCTTTACAGTCAGAAAAGTCCTGGGACCCAAGATCAGATCTTATTCCTTCCCTGTACGTGTTTGAATGTGTTGAGCTGGAACTTGCACTGAAACTGGCAACAGGAGATGAAGAAGATCCTTTGGAGTCTGACTTCTCTTGCCCAATCAAGCTGCACAGAGGTAGGGTTGTTGTTCACCTTGTGGCTCTTTATTCCATGCATTTAAGATCCAATTGTTTGCATATTCTCATCCATATCAGACAAATGGGGATTAGAGTAAGGATTTGCCTGATGCCTTCAAAACTGTGGAAGGAGCAAGCCTGGGAGGGGCTCCAGTTTTGGCTCAAGGGCAGATTAGACATGGTCAGTGCTAAATCCTGTCATCTGAGGGTTATAAAGTAGAAGTTTCTGCATCTGTGCTGACCTGTGAGTGTGAGGGAGTGCTGGGGGGAGGGTGATCCTGAGGGAAGGACCTGCTTACTCCATGGAATTGAGGGCAGGATGAAGTGTTTGGGTCTTTGGGATCAAGCAGCTTGTCAGAATGCTGGTCTGCTAGTTTTAGTAATCTGCCATTGAAAACCTGTCTGATTGATGCAGATGTGGTGTGGTAGGAAGGGTTCAAAACAACTCATCAGTATTTTAGACTCTTAACACACGTAGCTCTGTTTGTGGTACCTGCACTAAGATGTTAAAGCTGACTGGACACTAAGTTGATGCACAGGATCAGCAGTGCAGGTGTGAAGGGTGTGTTTTTCTCAGTTCAGTGCCATCTCTTACGTTTTCTGCTTCAATTTCAGATCCCAAATGTCCCTCTAGATACCACTGCACACACGAAGCTGGTGTCCACAGCGTGGGCTTGACATGGATCAATAAACTGCACAAGTTCCTTGGTTCAGGTGAGTGAGGGAAGTGAGGAACAGATGAACAATAACAGGCTGGTGGGTGCAGGTACTACTGAATCCCTTACCCTGCCAAGTGGATCTGATGCATCCTGACATGTCTCCTTGTAGATGAGGAAGACAAAGACAGCTTACAAGAGCTGGGAGCAGAACAGAAGTGCTTTGTTGAACATATTCTTTGTACAAAACCTCTGCCATGCAGGTAAAAACCAAACCCTTTCTCAATTGCTTTCAAATCAGGGACTTGTTATGGAAAATATTTACGATTTGTCATCTTTTGCTGCATTCTGGCCATTAAAGTAATAAAGTAAGCTCAAAAGATTTCAAACAATCCAACTGAGCAATTTGTGTATCAGGATTCTTACTGCACAGTTAGGGTAGTAGATTAAATTCCTGTGTTACTGTCTGAAAATCACCTGTCAGACCAGCAGAAATTTTCACTTTTATTTACCTGACCTTGGAGCATTTCCAAAAGAGTGAACATGCACAACTTCAGGAACAAAGAACTTTCCTGAGTGGGTAATTTTTGTGTTCTTCCCTTCAGACAGCCTGCTCCAATTAGAGGATTTTGGATCGTTTCTGATGTCCTGGGGCCCACAATGATTTGCATCACCAACACCTATGAGTGCATCACAAGGCCTCTCTTGTACGTGGTTCTCAGTGGAATGAGACTGCATGGAAAGGACCAAAGAGGGATATTCCTATTTTTCACTTACTCTTTGATTGTTTCACCCCAGGCTTCTGCACCTCTTAGGACACACAATGAAGTTTTGCTCTCTGAATACTCCCTGGCTGAGCACTGAACTGTTACTGTAGTAGTTACTTACTGCTAATAAGGTGCTTGTAGGGGATATAATTAATCAGATCACTTCTAGTGAGTATTAGGACAAAAAAAAAAGTTCTTGATGGTATTGTTGAGGTTCTGCAGTGGTGTGGATATTAATGGGCTACTGAGGTGATGTGTGCATGAAAGGGAAAAAAGAAGTAGGATTTTCATTTGTGCTTCCAGTTACTTTCCTTGGAGGTGGTGGCAAAGATACAGAGTGGTGTAAATGTGCACTTGCACAATGAAATGGACACCTTCAGGGGATGACACTGTCGAGGGGAGGGCACTGTTTAAGGTGGGACAGGTACCATCAGCAGAGCCACTGGTAACATCAGGTTCTCCTACAGACCTTTTATCTATTTCACTGTTTCCACACAGCTGGGCAGTGACTGGGCAGGGTGCTTGTGAATGTCATGCTGCTGTTCCAGTGCCTGCCTCCCTTGTTCTGGAACTTTCTTCTCCTTAAGCCAAAGGATATTTATGATTCTTGCTAGTTTGAACCATGACCAAACAGGTGTGGAGATACGAGCTTTACCTGCCCTGCTGGGGCTGGATTTACCTCGTAACTGAACCAGCTGCCTTTAGAACCCCCTGCAGGAGCTCCTCACCTGCAGTAGCAGTTTAGCTCTGAGCTGGTTTGAGTTTGAGTGTTCTGACTGTGTTCCCCCTTGTGCTGCTGTGGTAGGAGCACTGTCCACCCTGCCTCCCCTCCCCTGCTGTGCACCAGCGAGGACAAGGACCTGGCCGTGTCCCCGCTGCGCATCGTGGCCGAGGCGGAGCATTCCTTTGAGAAGCACATCCAGGGCATCCTGCAGCGCAGCTCTGCCAACCCCCTGCACCTCAAGTAAGCAAAAGGGGTTTGCCTGGGGCACCTGCAGTGGGAACACTGGGGAACAGGGGGTGTTGCCAGCTCCTGATTGAACAGCACAATGCCTTGGGCATGGCAGTGCTGGGGAACAGCTCCTGCTACTCACTGGTGCCTGTGTCCCTGTGGGGATGGCATCCAGTCCAGTGATGGTGCAGCTGGGAGAGGATCTCCTGGCTCCAGTCTCCTGCTCAAAGCAGAGCTGCCTGCAGCTGATGAAGTTCTCATTGCTTGGCCCCTTGGGTTTGGAGTATCTCAAGCTACCTTGGGAATTCCTCATGTAAGAAAAATTATTTCTAGCAAAGGGATTCCATCCCTCACTTTCATAACAGACCCATCCAGAGCCTTTACCATAAAGAGTGGAAGTGGTTTGGCCTTTCAAAGGAACATGTTAGTAAGATTGCAAAAATCTCAATCTTAAGATCTGCAGATAAAGATGCTGCTCCACCCCCTGAAGAATGCCTTCAGCTCCTCAGCAGAGCCACCCAGGTGTTCAGAGAGGAATATATACTGAAACAGGACCTGGCAAAAGAGGAAATTCAGCAAAGGTAATGCAAAACTCTCATAAAAATATGCTGGCCCATGTCTCTGACACAGCAGCACTAAGTACTGAGCACTCCCCCTCCTCTGTGGGTCTAATTCTGGTGAATGAGTAAATGTACTAAATGTAAAACTAATAATGAATACTAGAACTTGAAATGGAGTTATCAGGAAAAGCAGGGGTGAATTTCATAGTTGATCTCTGTAGTGGCTCATAGGGGAAGAAAAAAATGGTAAACACACACATAAAATACTTTTCTCGTTGTGTTGTCTGCCTGCCTGGGGCTGTGGGTGACAGGAAATCTGACCTCAGCACTAATCCTGACAAAGGAAAATTGCTTTAAGTCTGCTGCCTCAAATCATAGTCAGTTATTTACACTATACAGTTAGGACAAAACAGGAGGTTTTTTTCTCACTACTGCCCCTTTCTCAGTGTCTTTAGTTCTTCCCACTCCCAGCATTTTCTGTGTGGTGCAAATCCTGATTCACCTGGTTGCAAGTGGTTTGGTTGTTGTTTTTTTTTAATATATTTACTTCAGAGTGAAGCTGCTGTGGGGACAGAAAAAGAAACAACTGGAAGATCTCAATTACTGTCGAGAGGAGAGGTGAGTGGAACCTGTCTCCTTTGTCAAGCCAAACCTCAGCAATGATGCCCCTGTGGTGGTGGTTTGAACAAGGCTCTGTGTGGAACAGGTGAAGGCATTCCCAGCCACAGTGAAGCTGTAGGTTTGCTCCCTGCTCGAGCTGCTTCTTCAGCTTCCCTGTCCTGTTTCATACCCTGGCTTGTCCTGTGTGTGAATCTCAAGTAAGGAGTTGCTTCTCCTTTGCCTTAAGGAAAAGTCTGCGGGAAATGGCTGAGCGCTTGGCTGACAAGTATGAGGAAGCCAAAGAGAAGCAAGAAGACATCATGAACAGGTGAGTGCACACAGGGCTCTGCTGCATCTCACAGCACCTGATGTTAAACGAAGTTTGCACGTGTGGTAGAACGGAGTGGGCAGGAGCTGCTGCACTGGTTTGTTACAAGACTTGGCTTCTGAAACTCCCTGTGCTGGGGCTTGGTGGTATTTGTCTACAGGCCCAGCCCGAGCCCGCCCCATGCTCAGAAATGCCACCTGAGACCGGCTGGAAGGGGAAGGAGAAGCCCCTGAGACTTGGGAAGTGTGGCTAGGCTGCAGGTGTTTGAGCAGAGCTGGCTACCAGGGAAGTTAACTCAGACATTTCTTGCTTTCAAAGGATGAAGAAAGTCCTTCGGAGTTTCCACTCTCAGCTTCCTGTTCTGTCTGACACTGAAAAAGATATGAAGAAGGAACTGCAGACAATCCATGACCAGCTGCAGCACCTGAGCAATGCCATCAGACAGGTGAGAGGAGGAATGAGCAGGCTGGGAGGTTACTGACAGCTCCTCCCTCAGTGCTGACAGACGAGTGATGTGATGCTGTACTTGTGTTAATTAATTAATGTACTGAAGGGGCTTTGGGCCCTTGTTGGTAATACAGACAGAACCTTTGCACACAAAGCTCCCCCTTCCTCAACCTGGCAGGGACATTTCTTGTCTTTCTGGGAAGTGCAATATCAGGCAGATTTGAACCCAAAAGGAATCAATTAATTGCAGTACACCACAGCAGTCTGTAATTACCAAGCTTTCACTGTGGCTGGCACGACCAGCACTGACTGGGGCCTTCTCTTTTCTCCTCTCAGGTGAAAATGAAGAAGGAATACCAGCAGAAACAGATGGAGAAGGGGCGAAGCCCCCGCAAACCCAGCATCAGCCTCAGTGCCTACCAGAGCAAGTGCATCCAGGCTGTCCTGAGAGAGGAGTAAGTGAGGAACCTGAGCCCTGGCACTCACCTTCAGTCCAGGGCTCTCAGGTGTCATTCAAGCTGTGCTGGGGAGAGGGGCTGAAGCACAGGGCATGCAGCTCCTGAGAGCAGCACTTTAGGCAGATGTGTGGAATTGCTTTTTGCCCCAGGATCCTAGTGCAGTCTGTAATCCAGCCTGGGATGACAGGCACTGCTGCCATTCTCTGCTTCTACCATCTGAAGTGTTTCCTTTCCTGCTTAGTTCTGTGCAGAGGGGACCTGCAGCCTTTTCACTTGGGTTATTTTTTCTTGAAGGGGAGAACACATCCGGGAGATGGTGAAACAGATCAACGACATCAGGAGCCACGTGAACTTCTGACATGGCCCTGGAGAGGACCTGCATCAAAAGCTGGATGAGCTTTACTGTCCCTGGTATTTCCTCTTGTATATTTACCATTTGTATGTTGAACAATACACCTTTTGCTTATTATTTTGTAAAGAATTGTGAAATAAAATACTTTTGATATGACTCCTCAGGGGCTGTGGTTTTTGTTTTTTCTCATGGGACAGGGACATGTTGCAGGTGTTTTATATTCAGGGTGTTAGAGGCTAATACTTGCAGGTACCTCAGGAGTGGGGGATTGCTGCTCCCTGGGGTTATCCTGGGATTGTCTCCCACCCTTGCTCCATCAGGGGTTCCCTGGGGCAGAGGAGAAAGAGCAGAGCCGTGCACACACACACTTCAGCAGCTTTTTTTAATTTGGAACACTTTCTCCATAAAGGACACACCTTCAGTACAGTTAACAAATGGTTACACTGGAATCCTGGAGACAGCAGAATTCTACACCCACGATTGCACAGGACACCAATGGCTTGGCTCACTGGAATGCAGTATTGACTTCCACACACTGTTTGCCTTTTGCAAAAGATGGCTCTGGAGTCCTTGCCATTACAAGGCCAATTCAGTCTCTGCTGTAGACAGACTCTAGTGGACAGTAAGGATTTGTTGTCCCTTGCCCCTGCCCTTGTTAAAGGTGCCGTGGTGAAGCTCGGGGGGACAGGAGTTCCTGCACTGCTGAAAGGTGGCACAGCAGGGGAGGGACCGAGTACCAGACATGCTGCAAGAACACTTTGTACAGGTTAAGACTATACAGGTACAGGAATGCAGACAGAACTCCAGCTGAGCCCTGCTCCAGCCTCCACCAACAGCTCACCCCGTGTCACAGCTGGGCAGGTGACACTGCCTGAGACAGGAGAACCCGCCCCAGCCACGCTCAACAGCCAGAACTGGAAGGAAGAACATTTGTTTCCTTATGTTCATGAGCAGTAACACCAGAATCCATCATCCAGTGAGTATCTACACCAAGAGCTTTTCCTACATTTACAGTCTTTTAAATTTGCTCTGCAAATTTGGCACACACTGTCTTGTTTTGCTTTTAAAGGCCCCTTTGAATTTGAGTTCAGCAGAAGCTCAGTTGCTGCTGCTGAAACTTTGCTGCCCTTCCCCAGGAGGGACAGCAGTTTGCAGGGAGCACAACTCCCACCACTTCTGTGAACAGCCAGGGTTCCAATTTCAAACTGAATTGTTTAAAAGTCTAACATTACAGCAGTTGGTGATAAAAGGTGACTCGTGTTCCAACACCAAAATGGTCCCATCTGGTGCTGAGACAGGAGCGCAGGGTGTGCGATGGAACAGGGTGGTGAAAAGGAAAACAACCATGCAAGAACTGCCTGCCCGTCCTCTCCACACCAAAGGAAGCTCCTGCAGGGACTCGTGCAGTGCCTGGTTCACAGACAAGGAGAAGCACACAGTGCACAGCCCCAGGCCTGCAGATCAGCCTTTGCAAACAGCTCCACTGGCCCTGGGGCTACCAAGGAACCCTCCTGCCCCACTCACCTCCTTCCTGCCATGACCTCACCCTGACACCAGCACACCTGGGGAAAGCTGTGCCCATGAGCCACCAAAACACACCAAGGAAAAGGCACCCAGCCCTGGGGCACCTGACAGGCTCTGAGCCAGCACAGACAGGGGTGTTCAGAGCAGACAGGGCTGCTGAGAACAGGCCAGACATGGGGAGCAGTAGGGGATGCTGGAAGGGCAGGAACAGCCCCTACCCCTCTCTCTCACACTGGGACTATCCAGAAACAAACAAACAAACAAAAAAAATTCACTGTGAAAGACTTCAAGGTGCAGCTCCTCAAGCTCTCAGCCTGCTGAAGAGAGTACAGGTGTGGTGTAGTTTTGCCATACAAGAGGCTTCCTTACACCTCCTGCACAGGTGAAGTAGTCACCAGTTACAGTAACTAACCCCATAACCAGGTACACGTTAGGATTTGGCAAGGGAGGGTGGGAACAGAGAAAAAAGCTTTCCTTTCTGTTCTGCAGCTCCTACTGAAGACCTGTAGTTTTCTCTCCGAAGTCTACCCAGCCCTTGGAAAACTCAATGAAAACATCTGGTCCAGAATTTATGCATCAGGACCTGGCTGCTGTCACCCACAGTCCAGCAAATGGTGAGAAAGGGTAAAAAATCCTTAATCTGGTAGTAGCCAAATAAGACCCAAGCCTTGACATTTCAATGTCACCTTTATGTGAAAGTAAGTGTCATCTCTAGACATGACAGCTCTGCCATCTGTTAGTCATTACTAAGGTGGGAAAAATTACAGTTGGGTGTCAGGATTATGAAGGGAATTAATTGCTAGGGTGAATAAAATGCTTTAATTCTTGTAATGAGTGGCAAGGAATTGAGCTTGTATGATGCTTTTTTGGCTGTTTTTAAGGCATTCCTCTTCAAAACCACTGGTTCTGACTTTATGTCAGTAGCAGGATAGACACTGCTAAAAATAGGATCTAAGCACTTAAAATACATAGTCACGTGCATTGCAGTTTGGAGCATTTTCTGTCACTTCTGAAGGTGATGAAGAAAAGCAGATTTCTGGCCAAGTATGTGAACAAAACCCAACAAGGAACGGAGGAAAAACGAAGAAGTTTTGGACAGTGGGATCTGCTTCTTCAGCCTCCTTTTAACTGAGGTGTAAAGTTCAAGAATTGGGTTTGTACCATCAAGACCATCAACACCTGCAAGAGTTCAGGAATCCATCCAGCTGCATGCATGAACTCCAGCAGTGCAGGAGGAGGAGGAGAAGGAAGGCTCATGTTACCTCTGGACATTTATAGAACAAGAAACCCAAACCTGGCAACTGAGCGATCACAAGAATTTCCTGCCTCTGCTGCCACATTACTCAGTGTAATTTAACTGTCTGGGAGCAGAACCAGGGCACAGCACAGGAGCCACCTCTGAGCAGGACACCAAAGAGCTGCACTGCCCCCTCCAAGCTGCAGCAGCACAATCCTGCAGCTCCTGCAGGTCTGTGCCCTGACCAGCAGTGTCTGGGAGGGGTTCCCTGTGTGCTGACACGAGGCTGACCCAGCAGAGGGGTCAGGAACAGCTTCAACATTCAACATCTGCCCTGGACACCTTCCCCAGAGAGCTCCTGCCTTCACACCTGGTGCTACCCCCAGAGCAGAGCACACCTGCACCACCTCAGGCCAATGCTCAGACATGCACATGACTTTTACCGGCTTTTTTCTGTTTGGGTTTTTTGTTTGCTTGTTTTTTTGGTTTGGTGGGAATTTTTTCCACAGAGAAGGGATTCCAGGCACTGCTCAGCTTTAGGAAATGAGAAACAACTGATTTAGCTCCATACTCTAAATTACATTTGTGAAAAGAGATTACAAAACAGTGCATTTCTTGTGCTTTTCTTTCAGTATCTGAATTCAACAGAAAAATGGCAAGGAGTTAAATTCTCAGTACAGTGTTCTTTTTCTTTTTTTTGGATTAGCATTTATCTGTTCAGAAGATACACAGCTCACTCATATCCACATTTCAGCAGCATTCAGATTCTTCACAGAGCCAATGGTTTTAACAAAAAAGTACTGAGTTATGAAATAAGATCAATATCCAGTGTCCTGCTAATAAAGTCATATTTTAATATAAAATATTCATACAGCATACTCTACACCTCATTCTCTCTGCTAGCTGAATACTGTTACTGACTATTCAAACAGAAAAACTTCAACCACTTTGCTCTTCAACGTTTTGGAGGGACAATACAGTTTCCAGCAGCTACTTTGATCACAGTAGTGGGGGAAAGGACAGAGGGAAAGACAGGGGTATATGTTCCAAAACTCTATATTAGGTTACGAAGTCGGCTGAAAGAGGGAAGTTTTTCAGAATGTAAGGACTGATCCCACTCAGTGGAACACGAAACACTGCACTCATTAGTGTTTCCATTAGAAAGTTCTCCTTCCTACACTACAAGTCACCCTTGTGCTCTCTTCCTGCCCAGTACGAAACCTTTTTCCCCTCTAGAAACAAAACTTAAGTCATCGCTCCCCTCTCTGTTGTCTTCTGCTCTCTCAGTTAGAGTTAAATAATAATTAATGTTGCTATAAAGATGAGTTAAAAACCCCAGACGCAGCCTCGGAGCCCAGCAGGGTGTCATGTTTCAGGGAGCTGATTAATGTCCGTCAGTTTTGTGTCGTTCAGGATTGCACGGATTCTCTCCAGGGAATCTGCCTGCCGGATCCTCTCCAGCTGCACCTGCAGGGAACCAACACAGGCAGTGCTGTCAGCGAGGGGGGAAGAGCTCACACAGACCCAAAGGGAGCCCCCGAGACATCCAACACCACCAGGGGTTGAAAAAATGCAAGGTGTGAAGGAGCACAGGCTTAATTTGAGCCCAAGGATTGGAGGAAGACATGAGGCAGATGTGATTTTACAATAAATCCCCTTTCTGAGGGCTGCAGCCACCACCAGCTCTCTCTCTTGTTTTGAATCGTGTCCAGTCACTGACACTGCACTGCAAAACTGGAGCTGTGCAAAGTAAACCTTCCCAGCAGGAATGTTAAGGAGCAGCCCCACACGTGCCTTGGAGCCTCTCAAGATCACAGCCAAAATGCTCTTGGAGCAAACATCCCATTTCCAGGCTCACTCCTTGCTTTGCTGATATCCAGTTCAAGCTATTTCTTGTCTGCTGAAAAGGGGCCCAGCAGATCTGTGGTGAAATCAATGCCAAGAAAGCACAACCCATTCCTTTCTCACACTCAACCTTTCACATTCCTTGCAATAGGATCTGGGCTTTCAGCTATAAATCCCCAACTAGCATTTAATTGCTTTTTAGCCCTTCCTCTGAATTGCTGGTAACTAATTTGGCCAGTGGAGCCCTCACACAAGGGGCACATGCCCAGGCTCTCACTGACAAGGCCTGGGAAGGGAATAATCCTGCCAAGAAAGCACAATCCTCCTCTGATGGTCATTTCACACTGTGTACAGGGCACAAACCATTGCTAAAACTGGAGCACAAAGTGACGTGCAACAACTGCTTAGGGCAGAAAGAAAACACAAAACACAGAGCTACACTCTTACTGAGCTCATCCTGAAGGTTTACTAAACTGCCTGCAAGCTGTGGAAATCCACCACACATCTTTAAAGTGGTGGCTGTTTGCCCTAAGAACTGAATAAACCAGTGCCTGCAGGACTTGAAAAAAAGAGTGAGGATGAGGACAAACAAGAAGCAACTTCCCTAGGCAGGATAACTCAGCAGTTTCCTTTGTCCTACCAACTCTTCCAGACACAGAGCCAGAGAGCACAGATTTCTATTGTTCATCCAGCTAAACTGCATCTAGTAAACAAAGCTCCCACATTCTGGTGTTAATTTTCCAAGCAAACCTCAATGCCTGATTCAGAAAATGTGTAGCTTGAATTCTGCTGGATGTCACTGAGGGCCTGGCCAAGGACTCCAAGGAGATGGGGCTGAAATTCAGCACCTCCTCTGTGACCAAAGATGGAACATAAAGGGGGCACAAACTCTGGACACACAGACCCTGAAGGTGAGCCCAGCCCAGCCTGGCTTCCCCAGAACACTGCCAGGCCCTCTGCACACACAAACTGCAGCTTCCTCTGTGCTCTCCACAGCAGCAGAGAACAGCCAGGATCAGCCTCAGGACACCCCTGACAAAATTCCTCCCCTCAGCCACCTCTTGGCATCTCACATCAACCACAGATTCCACTTGCTGCAGGAAATACAAGGGTAACAACAGAGACAACAGCAAGGACAAGACTTTTAGAGAGTAACTGTAACACAAAGAACCCTTTCATATATTCAGATCAAGCAGTACCAGTTTCTTACTTTGTCCTTAAATATTTGCATCTGAATTATTTGCTATGAAAATACCCCATTGGAAGCATCAGGAGATAGGCAAGTCAAAACACAGGTCTGGAGGAGCCATCATCTTTGGCTCTGTACAGTTTCTTCTAGTATAATAACTGAAAATTGGCTGGAACCAGGTAATAGAATAAAATCCCAATAGCTTTAATAATAATATCATAGTAGGAAAACTTGATCAGTTTATTACACTAATGAATTCTAAAATAGATCATAAATACTAACATAAGAAAACTTACAACTGCTATTTTTCTTACTTTACACAGCTCAGGAGAAATAATGAAACTAAAGTAGTCCTTACACATTGACTGGAGTCTCTTACCTGAAGTGTCTGAGAAAGCTTTACAAAGTCTCTCTGCACTTGCTCACTGACATCTAATTCAGTCTGCAACCGCTGAGCTTTGTTCTTCTCTTCAAACACCAGCTGCTCAAGGTTGGCCTGAGGAGGAAAAGGTTCCTTATGCTTGAACTGAACAAAAATCAGCAGCTTGTATAAACCGATTAAAGCAAGATAGCAGAGGAAAGCAGCACAGCATTCACAGGGCCTTGGCAACAAACTAAACCAGTCTTTCCACACCTCAGCTTTCCAAAGTGCAAAACCAGGGGCATAATTGTTATTGGCATATTGGCACCTGTTAATACCTATTAACAAGTGCCAATAGACTGGTTAAAGCACAAAAAAGCCCAAAGTCCTTTAACAGCATCATGAGCAGGGATCTCAATATACAAAGGCAGAGTTCTGAGTGCAATAAGTTCATGGTAAGTGCAGTAATTTGCTGCTGGCAGTATAATTGTCTTGCTGTCCTGAGCTTTAGTCAGAGAAGTGTTTGGGGAAAGGGCACAAAAAACCAAAACCACAACAAGAGAGGGCAGAGAGTGAGTGTTCAGATCACAATTAATTCACCTGAGTGCTGAAGTAGAGCCCCTTCCTACAGCAACCACAAGAAAGCATTTCTTCAAAAGCATCAAAGCTTTTGAAGGTTTGGTTCTCAGGACACTGCACAGGCAGGAATGTCACTGAGCCTTCACCTGGGAGGGCAACCCAAGGGATGTTCAGGTCAGCAGCAATTCAGACCCACCACTTTACACATCCCAGTGAAAACAGGGGGGAGGATTTAAACCACATCCGAAGGACATTACTGCCCTGCCAGTTTCTTACCAACATTCAAAAGCTGCTTTTTTCATTCTTAGGTAATGCCACATTCTCTGACACAGCTGCTCATCACAAAAGATGCAGATACACTTCACATCCAGACATCATAGCTACCTTTGCTGCAGTCTCCTTCTTCAGCTGTTCTTCTAGAGTGTTCTTTGCCTCCTGCAGACTCTCCAGCTGCTGCAGGTTTTCCTGTGAAGAGCTTTCCAACTGTATAATAATAATATAAAAAAAAATTAATTAAACTTCCTAACATTTCCATCTCCCACAGTCCCTTCATAAGGAAGTCTAAGTATATTTCAGATGCTTGGGGAACACAGGGACTAAGAAACACACGTAAATAATCACTTCTAGGGGCAGAGAAAACACCTGAATAACATCACTGTGTTTCCATTTATTTACTTGGAGAGAGTAAAGTTGGAGCTGGAGAGAAATGTCCAAACCTGACATTTAGGTCAGTGTTAGGTAGTCTAGTATTAGTTAGGAATTAGTTAATCCAATATTTAGGTTACAGATTAATAAAACAGATCAAACACCTTTTAAAGAACAGAACTACGAATGTGTCCTACTCCTACACTGGCATCAATACAGGAAAAACAAAAACCTTTATTAAAAAAATAAAAACCCACACTACCAAACCCAAAAATCCCACACTGAAAGGGCTTCTTACCTGTTCTTTCTCCACTTTTATTCTTTCCAGTTCAGCTTTTAAACTGGAAATGGAAGCTGAAAAACAAGAATATTAAAACTTAAATGCAAGAAACAAAGGAAACTGTTCATACCCTGTTTACTTCTGTTAATATTTAAAGGAGAAATAAGCTTGTGTTACATCAAAGGCACCTCAAAAGCAAACAAATAATTGTACTTTTGTTTCAGCTGCACAGCTTTGGTGTCTCTGCTTTCTAAAGTGGACAATATTTAGAAGTCAGGTAAGTCTACTACAAAATCTTTGTGCACCTGATTAATTTTCTTATATTCCTATTTTGAGACCGTTTACCCCTGCTCACCTATTTCCTCTTTGCAATTCTCTATTTCCAGCTGTAGAGTTTCTTCTATATTTTCTTTCAAATACTGTTCAGCTTGGATCTGTTCTTTCAAGAAGAGGATCTCTGCCTTCAGCTTCTCCTCGAGGTGATCTGCTGCTGTCCTCACACTGATGATGTCCTCCCGGTACTTGAGGATCAGCTCCCGGAGCTCCTGCATCAGGGATGAGCAGAGATGTGAATTCTGCTGTGCCACACCCCAGCACTGGAGAATCTGCACAAGGACAAAGCTGTCCCAACATCCCAGACCCTGCTTCCAGCAAGGAATTATCTGCTTGGCCACAGGAAATGAAAACACAGCAAGATTCACAGCCCCAAGGGTTTATGGTGCTCCCCCTGCCCTTCAGCCCCACCAAATCTTTCAGGCTTAAAGGAAGGGAGTGGCCATGAAAGGGATGATAAGGCTTATCATCATTCAAGGTTTTGGATTATTGCTGGTCTTAACTGACCAGAAGTGACTGACTTCACTTGAATTACTGAATCAATACAAAGAGGCCCTGCTGACTGAACTCGTGTGTGCCCAGTGGAAAATGCAGCTCGAACTGGCTCAACTGGGCCAAACCCACACTCCACTGGGCACAGAGCAGCTGTCAGGCCACAGTTAATTGGTTTTACAATCTACCCACACCCTGAAGCAGCCACAGCACAGGGGGATCACACTGCTGGCTTTGTCCATCACAGACTCACAGGGTTAAAAATCTCAATTTGTGCTATTTGAGACAGCTTTTTGATAAAGAATAATATTCCAGTGAGATCACATCACAAGCACTGTTGGTGTTAACGATTTAGAAATGTTTTACCTCTGCTGCTTCTGGTAGAATGAAATCTTCAGCCTGCTGTAAGGACACATGCAAGCTGTGTTTTCCTTGAAGACTTTCATTATCTTTTTGCAGTCTCACCAACTCTTCTGAAACCTGCTCCCTTGACTGTGTCAGGACAGCCTACAATGCAAAGGAAAGCATAAATTCACACTTAGGGTCATGCTCAGATCTCTTCTGCCCCATTTACTACCACTACTTTCAAAAGTCTGGTGAATTGATATTCTGTGTAAAGAAGGGAAACAAAGTGATGCTGTGGATCAACACAACCAGCTCCCTCTTGCCTGGCCTATGCACCAGAAATAAAGGCAAGGTCAGCTTTAAGTGTCCAGGCAGAGAGAAGGAAGCAAGTGACAAATACAGCTTTGTTCAGTCTCCCACTTTCCTCCTGTGTTTATCCATGAGCCTGTGCTCATGGAGGAGAGTGGGGAATCACAGGAGCTTTCAGGGATGTTTATTAACAGCATCTCAGCACTCAGAGCAGGTTATCCAAACCCTGAAACATTCACCATGAAACTTTCCATGGTGGGTGTCTGCCTCCCACTGCCCTCCCAGGAGAGCATCAGAACAGCTGATCCCATGGAAAGAAAATGGATGAAGAGGACATGGCTTTGCTTGCATTACAAAAGAAAAAAAATCCAGTTTTCCAAGAGGAATGGAAATGGGGAACCAGGGACTTGAGCACTGGCAGGAGCTGTGTTGTTACAGGGGGGCAGCAGGAGAAGCAGCCTCAGATCAACACATTTTCTGAATGTCCTGCACGTCCACCAGACCTGTTCTCATGCACAGCATCTCTGCCAGCAATGTCCTGATGTGCTACACACAATCCCAGACCCCCAAAATGCAATACTGGGGTTCAAAAGGATGAATTCTCTTGGTCTCCCACAAATGCTGTGCCAGGGAGGAAAAAAGAAGAAACTTGATTCTTATATAGAAAGGAATGAATTGCTCTAAGGAAGTTAAACTTAGTTCTAGAACATGAGGTCTTCTTCCTATTCTATGGCTTAATTCCAACAAGATGCTCAAAAATACTTTTAAAAAATTAAGTTCCCATACATCTCTCTCCCTGGGTGTTAGGGCTGCTATTTTAAGTCTGACTTGCAACAACACTGAGCATTCATCTCTAAAACCTGAGAAAATATTCACTAATGACGGTACTTGTGATGAATCCTAAAAAAGAATCTTGAGAAAATCGACTGTCTTCAGATGTGAGGTGAAGTTAAGATATACCAAAGAGGCATGGAATTAGATCATGAATAACGGGAAGAGAAGCTGGCCAGTGATCTCCATGCTCCTGGATGTGCATGAACACAGACACAAGGACACAGCTGTTCCAGCTCCACCATTTGCCATCAGAGCTCACTGGATCCCCCAAATGAAGATGCTCAACCCTTTGCACCAGTCCTGGCTGGGAAGACAAAGCCTTTTCCAGACTCCCAGGGACACAAACAGGGCTGGCCATGGATCTCTGGAATTAATCTGTCTTACCATTTGCTCCTGGACACTTCTCTTGGCTTGGAGAAATGCCTGCTGCAGCTCACTGAGGAAATTCTCTGACTTCTGACACTTGGCCATGAGCAAGGAGATCTTAAAGAAAGAAAAGACAAGCAGACATGTAAGAAATAAAGCATGGAACAGATTCTGAAAAAGAAGTAAGTTCTCTTGCCTATAATCATTACTAATAGGTACAGAGAAATTTCAAATCAAACCACTGAAGTTTATGTTAATTCTTCACTCAGTGAAGCAAGAAAGCAGTTCCATGCAGTAAAACAGATGATGTGTTTCTGCACCAACAATATTTATATTTAAATAAATATAAATTTATATTTTATTTACCAAACTCTGAATCAACAGTTAATTCTAGTAAAATCTACATGTAAGCCACTTCAGAGACACTGAAGGAAAACTGAAGATCTTTTATCAAAGATTTCAGCATTTTTAAAATTTTTGTATCTTTCTCTAAAAGCACTCATCTTCAAAAACTTTACAAGTCACTCCACAACAACACATGTAAGATTAATCATTAATTAACAGCACCCTGGTACAGTCAGAACAACATATAAACATATGTTTATATGTTATTCCTGTTGTCTAAGCTGGGCTTTGTCTAATGACTGTTTCTTTAGTAAGAAAATTACTGGGTGGGATGGAAGAAAGAAAGTTCCAGCCCAAGTGAAGTAAATTCAGTGTCTTGTACACAGCATCTACCTACTATTGTAAGATTTAATAGGCCAAAGATGATGATTTTTTTCCTTCTTTTTATTTTTAACTATGACTACCACACATTATATTTGACTTCATTGTTCCAGAAGAATTAGGTCCACATCTCAGACTGAAAAATCTTTCCAGTGGGCTATTATTTTAAAGGAGTTCAGTGCCTATTTTGGCCTGCTCAGCTCTTCATTACTGCATTCCTCACAAGTCCATTAATTGGTTTTCAAGTGTTGATAAGAGCAGGTGCTGGAACAGAATCACTCCTCAAGCAGCAAGGCTGTGCCCAGAGCACAGGGTTGGCATGTTTGGGTCATTTCAGACACAGGTCACTCCAAAACTCAAACATTACTCAAACTCCTACTGCCACTCTGTAATGGATTTCATGATTAGAGATGATATTTTAAGGCCAAAATTGAGTAACACAATATTAGAGACACAATAGATTTATCTAGAAACTGTGACAGACTCAGGTGCACCATAACAAATCCTAGAAATTCTCATTTGTATTGCTTCTACAGCCAGTAGCCCATCATATTTAACAAAACACAAGTTCTTGTGTTCTACTTTTGAAGAACATTTCATCATTCCTGGATCTCAATTACCAAATCCCTGTACCTGATTAGAGGAGTCTTCAGCACTTTGTTTCATGTAATCCTCCAATTCCTGTTTATCTTTCATTGTCTTTTCCAGCTGGTCATTAGCCTGCCTCAGCATCACCTGCAGCTTTTTCACCTGTGTTGTCACAAAAATAATTAATTCAATTTCCATTTTCTTGGGGAGCATTTATTTCCTGAATCCCTTCATTTCTCAAACCACAACATAAAATCCCTCAAAAATCCTATGCAGCCCAGAAGTCCCTTTGCTGCTGAAACAGCCTCCAGCACAGATTATCCCTCTAAGGAAACATGGGACATCAAACTGCACTGGACCATGGCCATGCAATGACTTCAATCACTTATTTCAAAGCAGAATGTGACTCATGCCTTCCACACCCATCTGAAAATTGTTCTTTGGCATATGGCAGGAAACAAATATCCTCCAAGACTTGAAAATCATTTTATGCTGCTGGGATGAGGTCCTTTTCTGTTAACAGTTCTTACAGTATCAAAGAAAATAGAATTTAATGCATGACAAGCATTTTGAAATATAAATTATTAAAGATACTGACTTCAGCATGGACATAATACTTTTTATAGAACACTGCCTTTACTGCATGGTCTTACAGCATCAAATAAATGGGCTCTTCAAGGTGAATCCCTAAGAAATAGATACATGCTGGTGCTCATGACCACACATGAATAACAGATCCAGTTATGCCAATAACAGGTCGAGTATCCCAGTATGTTGATATTGCTCAATTAAAACCAATGAATAAAACAGCAGATGGTTCTTTGCTGCACCCTCAGCAGTTCAAAAAGCTGCAAAAGCCTGGCTGAAGCAATGAGAGAAATCCCACCTGGTCTCTGGTCTCAGCCTCCTGGATCTGGATACCTTGCAACTGCTTCTCATAATTGGAGCACATGTCACAGCGCCTGCCCAGCTTGTTCCCTGCATTCTGCACCTGCACAACACAGAGGCAGCACCTGCCATCAGCCCAGGGAAGTCTCCAGGGGATGCAGGAATGCTACACACACTCAGGTGTGTGGTGTGGCCACAAAACATTGCAGACAAAAGCCAGTGGCAGAATCATGTAATGGCAGGATTGAGCTGCTCTAAAAGTGAAGGATAACTCAAATCAGCTGTGGGATATCAGCTTTTCCTGTCATGATTCCCACCATCAGCACAAAATGCCATGACACAAAGAGTTCATCAAGCCACCATTGTGTCCTTTTGACAAACAGAAACCAAACAGGAGAGAAGAAAATAACAGTGTTGGAGTGGGCAGCAGGGAAACCAAGAGTAAACCTGCTGTCATCCTGGACTTGCAATGGCTTTGGCCAAGGAGACAAATGAAAGTTTTATCCAAGTTCTAGCTGC
Source organism: Brachypodius melanocephalos (assembly GCA_013398615.1). NCBI lineage: Eukaryota > Metazoa > Chordata > Aves > Passeriformes > Pycnonotidae > Brachypodius > Brachypodius melanocephalos. The sequence goes on along the minus strand of VZSR01002145.1, from coordinate 6,737,385 downwards.
AGGTCAAGTCTGAGCTGAATCTGTGTTTGTATTTGCTGCTCCATGTCCAACCCACAGCAAGAGGCACTCACACCCCAGTGTGTGCTCCTGCCTCCAGAACACGTGGGAAGCTGCATTTCTGCATTTCTGTCCTGGATTCTGAGACAGGGCTGAAGTAAAGTGTCATCAAAATGTCAACAGGGCAAGGGAACACTCAAGAGTAGGGGTTTAACTCAGCTCTGAGCTCAGGAGGCTGTAATTTCTACAGATATAGCAAATCAGTAGGACAACAACAAAGCAACTTTACAACAGGTTTGGAGAGACTCCTAAGCAATGACTTGCATTAAGTTAATTTCACTAATTTCAACAATTCGAGAAAAAAAAATCAGTAGTTCTTCATTTCATCTGTCTTTCATCTGGCCTCTTCTCTTACGTGACATTCTTGCTTTTTTTTTTTTTTTAACTCCCATCTTGTCTCTCTTTTCACCCAGTATGGATTAATATCTCCCCCTACCTTTTCTTCCCCCTAAAGTGCTGCTCCCTGGCCTCTCTTCCTCTGAAAGAGAAACCACAGGAAACCCCAAATACTCCCCTTTTCAACAAGAAACCAAATGCAAGCTTTGAACCGGCATCATATAAAGCTGCTGAAAAACTGACAGGCAGAACACCCAGAAGCAACAATTTCCTTGGTCATCCACAGTGCAACTGGCCCAGGGCTTTATCTAATCTGCTGCTTGCTGCTCTCAGAAATGGGTTTCTGATGATGCAAGCCCCCAACAATTTCCTGGAGCCTCTCTGTGGTACTTTGTGCGTTGGGCACAGTTTGGCTGCTCATTTCTAAAGTGTCCCTGTGCACAGCCCTCAGCAAACACAGAGAGCACCCCCAGCTCTGCTGCTTCTGCTCCTCTCTGCCCTCTCCTACTCATCCCTAGCTCCACTATAATGCCCTTCCTTCAGCTTCCCATTTTCTCCTATTAAACTCTCCTACCTTTTTTCACCCTCTCAGACAATAGTGAGTTCAACAGCCACCTCTGCCAGGCCTCCTCAAAATCCAAAGCATCCTGTGTTTAGTGAAGCTGCCTGTTCCACAAGCAGGGCCAGCTCACACACCTCACACTGGATGTGTTTTACCCAGAGAAGCATTCCAAGAGGGGAAAGTCAACAGCTGTCCTGGATGTGACCTCTTCCTTCCACACCTGGCTCTGCAAAGGAGGCAGAGCTGTGGACTCACCTCCTTCTGCAGCAGGTTCCACTCTGTCTCACTGACCAGGCGGTACCCACTGGGGGACACATAAGCACTTTCCATGCCCTGGGTGACACTGGAGAGCAGGGAAGCAGTCTCTTCTTGCTCTGGTGTCATTGCTTTGATTGCTTTTTCCTGATCTTTGGTCAACATGAACCCGCTCGGCATTTGCAGGGATCCAAGGGAAGCCGTATCAAAGTTCTCAGACACTGAATCTGCTCCAACAAGTGGTCCAAAATCCGACTCATCCAGGTTCCCAGCAGATTTTGCTTTGTTGTTGTACCCTAAAGCTTTGGACTGTAAGGATCCAGAGGTGCCCAGGCTGTCTGTTGACTGTGCTCTCCGTAGTCCATCTTTAAACATATCAGTGTCTGGTTTGTTGAAGGATTCGCCAGAGGAAAGGAGCAAGTCTGCATCCAGGGAATGGACTGAGCCATGGGTGCTATTCACATGCACCTGGAATTGAAAACCAAGGAATAAAAAAGTTATTTACTCCATTTTAGTGGCACAGGAGAATGCTGGACACTAATTATCAGGCATGGCAAACGCAAGTTTTATTTCTTCGGCAAGAACATCTGCTTTTAAAGTTTAAGGCCACAGAGGAGGGGACAGAGAACTGAAATGAACCAACCAGAATTCAAAAACAAATAAAACAAGTAAAAAAAGTCTTCTGTTAACAGAGTGCTTCTGTAAGACTACCCTCCTGCCAGACAAGGAAGGACAGAGTCACCTTCCATCTTCCAGTATTTGAGGCAAGATGCTTCAAGAGACGTACTTGCAACATCCCCTCTACAACCATAATCTGCACAACAGAAGGCAGATACTCCACTTGCAAAAGGAAATTCAGAAGTCTTTCACAGAACAAAACACTTTGCATTAACACAAAATAAACAGAGAAAAATATGTTTAAAATCTACTTGATACTAACAAGTATATGTTGTTCTGCTATTTTTCTCTTCTGCTTTGAGTGTCTGAAAAAAATACCAAAATATTTTCCTCACAAGATTATTTGTACATAAAATAAAAAGAAAAGGGAAAAGGCTCAGCTTAGACACAAAGGTATCCTGGGGAATGCCAGCACCAGAAGCCACACAAATTGTCCTGTGATGTGTATCAGGCACATGGAGCCTCTCGATCTATTTTTGTTTTTTGTAGCACTGAAAAGAGAGCAGTAATGCTTTATTTAAAAAGCACATGACTGCTTTCAAAATACCTTCCAAAATATTATGCACTTCTGCTTTGCCATTAGACACATAAGGAAGTAACACTGGAACCAGCCTCTTGAGAAAAATTATCATTTCTGAAATAGGTCCAGAGACCAGCAGGCTGCTGGCACTTCATGTAAGTGCTTGTAACCTATAATATATATATATATATATTATGTACTACTGTTTTATGACTGTTGTAAACACCTTGTTTTAATCATTTTTAGGTGTAATATTTATATTTGCATGTATGTTTACAAGTTCATAATAAGAGTCAAGAGAATACAGACTTACATAAATTTCATTTTCAGGCTACAGCTGTTCTGTGACAACCAAAACAATATTAACAAATCATCTGTTTGTATTGCAAACTGCCCAAGAGAGATCTCAGAAGTTATAACAGATTATATCAAGTTGTAAGAACTGATGAATAATATGACTGATTACAACATATAAAGCATATTCTGAGCAGCTAAAAAGGTCATAAAAAACAAAACCAAACACATATACAAACCCAAACCACTCTGAAAATTATGCTCCTTCTCAAAATATAAATTCTCCATTATGTATAAATCTTAGAATCAAATAAATGTTGTGAATGATGGACTAAAGAAAACATCAGAAGATCAATTTTTGTTCCTCACCAATTTGCCTCATTTGCATACCTGGACATGGAAGATATAAGGCTAAAGAGTAGAACTAAATCTCAGTTACATTTAGATCTCATGATTCTGAACATCTTTCTGCATTCTGAACTGTTATAAATCCTTGATAAAAGTAAAAGAATTACTTCAGAATAGATATATTAAAGTATATACTATTTTCCCTTCAAAAATGATAAAAAACCAGGCAAAACACTAGCTCATTCTGAAAATTCTCAAGTCTCTTGAACGTTAAATAAGTTCCTGTAGCACAAAAACTTGGTGGGTTTTAATTAATTTTTCCTTCATTTGACTCACAAAACCAAAATGGACCCTGAGAAATGATAAGTAAGGAATTCAACAATTTGGTTAGCAAAGTTGTAGCTCACTGAATGTTCAGATATAATCGGCTTAATCCTGAACATTTAGAAAGTGCTTAGAGATCCCAAGAGAACCTACCAGCAGTTAACCTCCAGAATGCAAAATGTGAATTACCATTTTTAATGGCACCTCTCAGGATGGTGCAGCATTGTCTTCTAATCTTAATTAGGATTTATAGATTCAACTGCAACTCTGAGGGGTTTTTTATTGCCTAATAAGATGAGAAGCTACAGAGAATAGAGGGCTGGAACTCTGCATTTGTATTTGCAATGAACACCCTGAGGAACGCCCAAGTGCAAGTGAAAGATTCTATGGTTTTACCTCTTCATTAGAGAGCTGGGTAAAGGTTTCTTCAGGGGCCAGAGAACATGAAGCCTTTGTTTCATCATCTGAATCTTTTTGCTTCTCCTCCTTTCTCTTGCTAAGCCTTTGCTGATCATCTTCTTCCTAAAGATCAGTGGTGAACAGAGCACACACAGAAAACAGGATTCAGTTTTGCCACAGTAGTCATGACCTCAGCTTTCATGATAAACTAAGCTACAAAGAAGACACTGAAAAGGATTATTTTGGTTAAAACCCAGTGGTTATCACATAAATATTCTTTCAGTTAATAAATAGTGTGCATTTCACCCAAACTGAAAGTGAGAACTTACTCTGCAAGTTTAGTGCTGATTCATGTTCTAGAATGATTTTATTCAAAAAGCATATTACCTAGTTTAAAATTCTAATTATAAAGATTAGCAAGTAAAAAAAATAGCTGGTACATTGGCTGTTGTATAGAACATAAATATATAACATATCTACACCCCTAAAGGACCCATTAACAGCCATTACACAAACATGAACATTAAAAAAAGTGAAACAGGAAGTGCCTTGATCACTAAATGATGGAATATAAGGAATCAAGAAAAAAATAATAGATCATTCAGTTATAAGTATGTACAATCATTTACATAAGATAATTTAAAATGAAAGTCTTAATTTATGCCTAGGATCTGTACTGGAAGACTGAAAAAACCTAGAAAGAAGTGAAACTTGCTGACATCCTTAACTCAGAAATTTTGCATAATAGATGATTATTTCTTCCTCCAAGATTAATTTCTGGATACTCTTACCTTTTAATTTAACTATTGGCAACATTAGAGTTCCTACATACACCAACATTAAAGTGCTTGTCCAAATGGTGTCTGTTCTAAATGTCAGCTGTCATTCAGAGGGGAGATTTCAGTTAAAACTGTCAGTTCCCATTTTCTGAGCTATTACCACACTTGCCTCCAACATGTAGTTTCCACACCTGTTACACCACAGTAAACCTACAGTATTAAAAAAATCAAATAAAAGCAGAAAGAGGAAAGCAGCAGGTAACCTGATCCTTTTTTTTCAGCTCTTCCACCTGCCGGAGCTGCTCCGAGGTGAGCACAATTTCCATCCTCTGCATGTCCCTCATCAGCAGCCTCTGGGACTCCAGGAACTGGTCATTGGCTTTCTGCCATGTGTGCTTCAGCTGGTTGTGCTGCTGCCTCTCTTGCTCTAGGAGATGGCAAACTATACAAACAGAGAAAAAATTCATCTGAACCACAAGTGTTTAACTATCTTTTCCAAAGAGAAGCATTTTCAGTAATAAAAGTCATTACTGATCTAATCAAGAACAGTCAGGCTTTGTTCAACAACTATTTAGGTTAATAATGTCTTATTTCAAACACCATTTTCTTAATTTCCAAACCTGGCTGGTGATTAGGGATGTATTACTGACAGTTCAAGATTTCCCAGTGAGGAAGACTAATGAATTTTAACAGTTTTGAGGGGGGTTTTATTGCTGGGTTCAGAAGATCAGCAGGTTCTGTTTTTCACTCCTCTGCAGTGCCCTACTGGGATATTTCCACACTCACTCCAGCCCTCAGCACTGCCACACCTCAGGGAGCCAGGTCTATACATTGTGGAAACAATGCTCAGAATTATGCACAAATACAATACACACCTAAAATCACTTCAGCAAGAATGAAGCTTGCAATGCTTTAAGAACTTAGCAGATATTCAACAACAAGCCTTGAGGGAATGAATGGCTCTGTTGTTTCTCTGTCATAATGGAACTCCACATTCAATTCTTCTGCAAACATTTTATAGCCTTTCACATTTAAAAGTGCTGCTTCCCTCTCCCAATTTCTTTTAATGAAATTCAAGTAGGAAATGACAAAAGAATTCACAGCTCCACTGGGTTTTGCATCCTCAGTGGAAGAGAGTCAAAGGACTGTTGTTGGGTAGGTACCTTCATGCAGCTCCTTCCTCAGCTTCTCTGCATCTTCTTGCAGGACTGATTTTTGTGTGTTGAGAACAGCCACGTACATCTCCAAGTCTGTTCTACACGACTTCTCAGCTTCTAAATAATGGTTCAGCTCTTTAACCTAAATAAAAAGACGGAAATAACCAGCTCAGTAGGGGAACACTCAGACATTTCCTTTTTGTTAGAAGTTATAGTGCTGCCTGTTCAGGTAATGTACAGGTGCTGAAGGACCAGTTTATTTGCAGGAATCACAAATATTCAACTACCAGTGTGTAAGTAGTGCTTATATTTACTTCTGAATAAGTTACTCATTAAAATGCTGCTAAGTCAAACCTAGCAGTGTATCAGTTACAACAGCAGGATCACAGCAGCAGCAGCACTGAGCACAGAGATGGTAAAAAGGGAAATATCTCAGGACAGCAGACAGTGAAGTGTTCACTGTGAAGTAACCAGTGCTGATAGCCAGGATCTAAAGAGCTGATAAGTGCTAATAAGCCTAGAACTCCTTATTCAAAATAGAGTAATCATAGTAGTCAGAAAAAATGACCACGAGGCAAGCTTGAAGCAAGCTTAAGAAGAGAGAGAACTTAGGGACAGACAAGAAAAGAAACTTTTCAACTCATGAAAGACTGTTGCAAAAAGGAAGGAAAGTCTATCAACAAAGAGTAATTATATCAAGAAATACTGAAGAAATATATTTGGATTTATTTATTTTTTTTTAAATAGCAAAGCTAACAAAGAACTGAAATGAGTGTTCTGCAGAATCTCCAGTGAGAACCTTTTAAGCCAGGGTTACATAAACATCTGTCACACGTGATGCTTGGAGAAATGGATCCCATCTTGGAACAAGGAGCAAATTGAAAGATTTCTTTATGGCACTATTCAGTTTTATGGTTTGCTGAGTCAGAAATCACAGGAGATTTTATTTTAGAGACAGCCAAACCTTGAGGCAATTCCTGACTGGCTGCACAGAGCTGCTGTTCATCTTCCTCAGGGCTCAGGACAGCCTTGGGCTGTGACTGCCACTGATGGTGGGGACAGCTTTCCTGCCCTAGGACACCAAACCTTCCATCTGCCACCCTTTAAGCCTTTCGAATGGGAAAGTCTGACTTCATGGGTCCAAGTGTGACAATAACTCAGAGGCCATGGGGGTGGGAGAGGCGCAAAGCAGATATTCTTCAAGTGCTTTTTGTATTACTAGGAGACCTGGAGCTGTGCAGTTTATTCTAAACTCAGGTCCTCCACACACACTGCAACTCTCAAAACAGAAAGATGCAAAAATGTATTTAGGCCAAACACGACATTTGAGCCACACGAGATGAGAAGGGCATGAAGAGTTTCCCAATACATCTTTTTCTCTCTTATAAAATTTGACTTGTCTGCATCAAACTAACATGCTGCAAGATATAAATCAGGATCCAGTTAGAGCTCCACCTCACCTCTGATGCTGCTTTTATTTTTTCTTCAGCTTCTGCCAGTTTCTCCTTTAGGGCCGCAATCTCTTTCTCCATGGGCATCACAACCGAGCGCAGCTTCTCGGCATCTTCCTGAGCCTGAAGTTAAGACAATAAATTGTAATTCATCACCAGAATTTTCACAAAAGCTCCCATTACTGGAGACATTTGGAGAAAATCTCTACATCAACAAAAAAAAGCTGACTAAACTTCCACTTTCAATGCTCATCTTACTGCTATTTATTCAGCTCAGCAGCCATCTCTGTGACTGCTGATATTACTGCATTTACAGAAGGCAAGTAAATTTTGATTCTATATATGGGTTAAGCCACAGATATCTGTTTTAAAAAAGAATGTTAGCAAATCTATCACTCTTGATGCCTGAGAGAAAATGCATGGATCAAGCATTTAAAAAATGTGCACTTTTCCATTATTAAAGGCCTAACTAAAGTCCCACAACCTGTTGCCACGTAGCACATATGAAAAAACCCAAAAGAAGTGCATGATGAGGTACTGACCATGCAGTTACTTACTTAAAAGGTTAAAAGTAAATGGAGCTGCACAGTAATACTTAGTGTAGCTCAGTTCTCTTTTAGAAGATGATTTTTCAACTTTACTACTGATGCAGCATCAGGTTTTGGTGTCACTGTACTGGATATTTCAAACTATATATAGACAATTTATCCCATGATTTCTTTCAAAAAGTAGCTCTGAGAAGATCAAAGAGCAGCAGAATTAGAGGACTGTTTCAAGGAAAGGAAAAAAAAAAGGGGGAAGACAGGTAAAAATAGCAAGAATTAAAATGAGAAATAGCACTCAGGGTTCAAAACCAGAACTGCACCTTAACGTGTGGCCCTGACATCCCCATTTCTTAAATGCTCTGCCTTTCCTTCAGGGATGCACTACAGACTTTCCAAGTGAAAGGAGCAGCTCCCACAGACTCCCCAAGAGCCAGCAGAACACTCAAACACTCGCTGCAATAAAACTCTACAAGGCACAGAGAACTCTAGCATTCTAATTTGAGCTGGCTTTGTGCATGAGGCTCAGAAAGCTCAGTTGTTCTCTGTCTTCTGCTGGAAGAACTCAGCAGGGCAGGGAGGGCAGGGAACAGTGCCCCAAAGCTGGAGTTTCAAAAGATGACACCTTTCATAACCTCATCAGCAAAGAGTGTAAATGATAACAGTCTGGTTTTAAAACTAGACTAGAATGCAAGTTTTAGAGGTTCATTTGCCTTTCAGTTTCTGGTGAGCTTATTGATAACTGTATTCTGAGTAAGGCTTTCAGGAAGAGAAATAGAAAATATTTTTCATCATTAAAGTTTTCTAACTTAAAATTAATAGACAGAAGAAAATGCTACTGCAATACCTGTCAATTATATGAACACTACAATAATAAAGCTTCACAGAAAATTCTGAAACAACACAAAATTAAATTTCTTTATATTTCATTTATTTCTGCTACATTTCGTCAGTGCTGGAGTACCAATAAAAACCGTGAGAAAAGCAAGGGTTGTCATCTGGCAGTGAATTCAATACCAGGGACATGTGACTGTCACACTCACCCAGACCCTGGCACCTGCAGCCAGCAGTTTAACAGTCACATTTTCAAACAGATGGGAGCAGGAGTTCCACTTTTGACATTGCTTTATATCTCATTTGTCATATCAGTTCTTTTCCTTTAATGTTATCTATAGCTGGTTTATATGGACTAAATACAGCCCCACATTCTTTTCTAATTATTCAGGGTAACTGCAGCAATATTTCACTGCCAGCCTGGTTTCACATGGCTCACCACAGAACACAGAGCAACAAATGTGCCTGTGTTGGAACCAAGCAGTTCAGAGAAGCTGTCAGAAAGTTCTCTGAAAGCAAAACCGGACTGTGAATGGCAACCAACTAGAAAAACAAAACTGTATCACATTTCACATACAGAAAAATTACTCCAACTTTTACTGCTTGGTAAACAGAGCTGAAGTTTGACACTGTGGTTGCAACATATTGTAAGGATCCCTATTAAAGGTCAGTGTGATCTTGAGCTAAACACTCTGAACAGCTTCTCTCTGCTAACAAAAGGAGTGCTGGGTCTGCTCTTGGACATAAAGCAGAATTACTGAGACTCCAAAATCGAGGTTAAAGCTCCACTCAACCTTTTACTAAAACAAGAATATCTGTTGTGTTGAAAAATGTTACTTACAAATACTGTCACACGTGGCAAGAGGTGCCACAGCACCAAATTTCCTGTGCTAAGAGGTGTTACTCAGACTGTTACAGAGGTGTGATCCTTAAAATGTTTATTTCCTTCTAACTTTATATTAAACTTCACTTGGCTGTTGGGGCCACAGTTTTACTCATGATCAGCTCATCTTTACTCATTCCTTACCCAAAACCCAAGCACCCAAACCACTTCTGCTCCAGCCAAAGCTGCTTCCCCCAGCACACGGGCTGCAGAACACACCGAGGGACCTGCAGACCACAGCAGGAAAATGACTCCTTGGAGAGATAATGATAAAAATGAGTCCAAGTCACTTTCAGAGGAACAAACACCTGACTGGAGAAATCCTAAGTAACATTATACCTGAACTTGTTCCTTAAAAACGAGACAGGAGGAAAACACACAGACACAATTTGAAGATTTCTCTTTAAAGCAGGGCTAAATCATTTGAAAGTCCTCTAAATTTATCCCACTGTTTTTCACCATTACCAACAAAAATACCTTACTGTAGATCAGATTTTATAGCCAACTCTGTCCCAGAAATCTGATTACTCTCCCCTTCCAATTTCCCCTCTCCTGACTAACAAGCACAATTCCTAACAGGAGCCTTATACTCTCCTGCTCTCTCTGTAAACAAAATATCTGCTCTGCAGACTTCTGCTACTCAGAGTTTGACACAACTGTGCTAAGAAGAGTACGTACATTCATCACAGCTCCAACAGCAAAAGAGATCCTTTCCTGAACAAAAAATGAGATCTGACTTTAAAAAAATAAAAAGGCTAAGTCAAATTCTGCAGGGGCTAAAGTTTGGGCACAACTCATCCCCATGCAGTTGTTGTCCAGAGTCAGCCCAGTCATTCCCCAGCAGATTGTGCAGGAAGTACATGCTGCTGGGGTATACTGCTTTTAGCTGCTGTGAAAACTAAAAAACCCAGACCTATCTGGTACTACCCAACAAGGAAACAGATTTTTATAAATCACTGGCAAGTTTTCTGAAAGATTAATCACTAGGTGAGCATGTTAACCATTAAGTCAAGGTATTCACCTTTTTTGAGTTGGGAAGATAAAGTTACAAGGTTTTCTTTAAAAATAGTTTCTTGGAAATCATTGCTTTATGATATAAAATCACAGAACAGACAAATTCTCTACAGAAATTAGCAATTTGTACCCTGAAATATATTTACATGGAAAAGCAAAACAGCTGCTTCCAGACCAGAGCATGTGTTCCACCAGATATGCTATTTCTGACTAAAGAACATATAAAGATGGAGTTTAAGCATTGCTGGCTGCAAATGCCATTTTTCATGAGGAATTGATAACAAGTTTTCAAATAACACATCCCAAGTGATCAAGAAAGTTCCTCTTCTCACATTGACTGCTGACACATGAATATTCATTATTTTGCTGCCCAAGCAAACCCTTCTATGGGCTTGGGACTTGCTTGTTTGTTTTTAGGTAAAATTGAATGTCCTTTTCCTAATTTTGATCTAATTCTTAGTCTCCTTGAGGAAAAACCTCACAGGTTTAATAATAACAAAGAAGATTAAAACCTCATGCAAAGCAGTTTAAGCAATTATTTCAAACTGCACTCTGAAAACCAGATTTCCCCCTCCCCCTCCTATTACATAAGGTACATGTTCCTCTGCTTTGCAGGCCTAGAAAGCTTTCCTAACTCCTATTACCAGAGATTAATAAACTGATCACCAGTTTATTTTCCTTTAAGATCACCAGGGATATTTAAATCCCTTTTAAAGGACTATAGTTGAAAATGCTATATTCCTCTGCTAAAGCCACTGAGTTTAGGTAAGTTGTGCTGCCATGTCAGCAGCTTGCAATTTCAATTCACAGAATCAGTAAATTCAGATTAAAAACCTGAATCGGTTGAGAGAGATTGGTCTCTCGAAGTGCTTATTGGCAGTTAGTTGGGAGTGCAATGCCAGGACTTTTACACTATGAACTCTGCATCTTCTGGGTTGTTTCTACAAGACTCACCACACTGATCCAGTTTTGAACCTCCATGTACCTTCAACCGAAGTCTTTTTGTCCTTAATAAGACTAAAACCTTTTCTTAAAAACAGTAAATGTCTTAAAATTGCAGTAGGATTAGAACAGGCTTTACCCTGACTCTCACTTTTGAAATCAGGGCTCCATGAAGAGCAGTCCCACAGCAATAATACAACCACAACTAGCAATAGCCAGGAATCTCTTCCTAAGTCTCAGAAAAAGAATTCCATTTTGCAACACTAACACTGATTGCTTGCTACAACACAGTAAATACAGCTAAAATGTTTCTCATGCGGAATGTTTGTCATATTCCATACTGCATTTCTTCTGCTGACAGCAAGAAGGAGCAGGGACATGCAGTGATGTGGCAGATTATCAGATGTTAGTCTTCTTTATTGAATATGGACTCAGTCACTACTTTAAATTGTGTTAGAATACCTTGAAAGGTAAGCCTGCTGAGATGAGAAATTCATGAAAATGCAAGTTATTATAATAAGATCAAGAAATTTATAAAGCACTGATCTATTATGACAGGTTCAATTTCCTTCCTGTCTGAAAGGAAACATCAAATCTTCAACCTCAACAACAACAAAAAGAAAATCCAAACTCAAGACAAGGGACCTCAATCTACTTCTATGAACTTTTCTAAGTCACAGATCTTTGAACAACTACAACAATATCTGCTCATACTCCACAGCAATTATTTTTCATCGTCTAGAGCCTGTTGTTTTGTGACAGCAAGGTTCTGTACTTCCTAGGGAGGCAGCAGTACTGTGATGCACAAACAAGGCCTACTTTAGAGAAAGGAAAGACATCTTAAATATTCTGAGGTTTTTAATGAGCACTTTAAGTTTTTAAGACCTGGAAAAAGAAGTAAAAGTACAGAAGTGTAAAGGAAACTTGATAAAACTGCAGTCAATCATCTAAAGGTGGTTATACTTGAGCTCATTGGACATCATGACAAGTGACTTTACAAGGCTGCCTGTTTTTACAAGCTGAAGGCAAAACTTTACCACCTTCTCAGGTGCAATTCTCTCACTGAATGCACACAATCAGGAACACAGCCTTTAAGGTTTCAAATGGATTAGGTCACGATGACTTCCATGAACAAAGGCTGGCAGCTGGCAGGACCAGGCTGTGTGAATTGCAGAGGAATTACAGCAGGCATAGCAACGAATCCATGTGTGACCCCATGGGCCTATCCTCAAACAGAAACTGAGGGGCTCCATTCCCATGTACCTTTTTCATTTCATTTTCTAGGTTTTCCTCCTCCTGGCCTTCAGACAGTCTCCTCCTTAACTCTGCAATTTCCCGCTCCATGTTTTCTCGGTACTGGCTCCACTGAGCTCGCTCTTGCTCCATCCTGTGGTGATACTGGAGCTCATAGTCACGAACAGTCTCTAGAAAACAGCATTTTCAAAACTTATTTTCAATGTAAGTTAAGGAATAGAGCTTTAGGAACTCCATTTTCAACCACTGAGTGTTTTACTATAATTAATCAAAATCAGGACAACAGTGAACTCTCCCTTCCCTTGGACTCCTGCCCCAAAACCCAAATACATAAGTAAAAAATCCGACAGAACTAAATTCAATTAGTACCATCAACAGAACAGAGAGAATCCACAAAAACTGTGCAACTCCTAATTTCAAGGTAACGTACACAACTGATATCCTATTTAGAGGCATATTTTGTACTTCCAAGTACATCATCCAAACAAATGACCAAAACCTTACAGAGCTACTCCAAAACACAAAGAAATTCAAACTTCTCACATAGCTTCCATTTCCCCAGGATTCACACTACCCCTCTCAGGTCAGGAGCTCTCTGTTTACATAGGGACAGCAGCTGGCACAGCTGAGCCTTAATCTCGGTTCATGTATCTGTGTAGATCATAAACAAACAGACATTTGTGTACTTAATATACACGATGGTCTTGTCTGTTCTGGGTGAAAAGTATAATGAAGTGATGGAAAAACTGCCCACAGCCGACAGGCTCTAGGCTCAGGATAGTGTGATCCTGTCTGTGAACCTTTAAGAAAACAGACATTTGTGGCAATAGTCTGTTACCAGTTCATATCCTTTTGTTCATTCACTTTGTCTCAAAAATGTTGGCAGCTGTGCAATGTGCAAATACAACAAGGAATAGATCAGAACTATCAAGGAAAAAACTACCCAGGACTGAGAGAGCAGCATGTGCAGTCACTGCCCTGGGGGAAAGCCCATGTGAGTACTGGAGGAAGGCCTGACTCTGTGAGATCAAAACTGTGTTCACACAGAAGGAAAAAAGAGAATCATGCTGGCAGCTTAAAGCTGTTTTCAGCCTTGTCAAATTACAGGCATCATACTTATCTTTGTGGAAGGATGAAGTATCACATTCATAGTCCCTCAAAAATGCTTTGCATATACATGAGGTTCCCATGGCCATGAATTCTAAACTCTGTCCTCAAGTTGACAATAAAAAACCCATCAAGCTCCTTTTCACAGCCTTGGCAGCTACACTTCATCCAGCCCTTTTGCAGCTTTCCCAAGCCATAACAATCATCCACATTCTGTGGAAGAGCAGGCACAAATCCCTATAGACATCAGGGTGGCTGATCTCAGCAGCTTGGCTGATTGTTACCTTTCATGATGGCCTGCAGGGAAGCCACTTCTTCTTGCCACTGCCTCTTGACCTCATCGATGGCCTCCTGCTTGGTGGTCTCTGACACTGTGGCTATGGCCTTGATGTTCTCCATTTCAGCGTGGGCTTCCATCAGCTGGGTCCGCAGCTGGCCCAGGTCATCCTGGGCTGCCTGCAGCACTGCATTCTGCCTCTTCAGGTCCTCTGAAAGGAGGATTGGATACATTTAGCTCGATTAATGAGTTCAATCTGAAGGGTAGGCCTAGTTGCTATGGCAAAGAGCAGAAGGGAGTGAAGGAAGCACTGGTATTTAAACATCTACCTGAAACAATTGAACAAATGTGTGCAGGTATCTTCAGGGAATGCTGTTTCTTGACTTTGCTTGCCCTTGCCTTTTATTAAAGGAGTATCTTATGGATGCAGACACAAAGCAGACACTAGGTATAACTAGGATCAATATACCTGACACAAGTGAACTGTGCTTTTCATCAGTCCTTACTATTTAACTCCTTCTGGTAATGAAGGAAGAGGCACCAACAGACTGGAAATCAGGTTTTCCCCCATTTCTGGGACCAACTTGGTTCTCAATTTGGATAGAACACTCCATATTTCTTGAACTGAAACACTCAGTGACCACTTTGGAGAGCCCACATAAGAAAAATATGCAGCCTAATTCACTCTTTACCAAGGACTTTGGTAAAACTGAGCTTCTACCAAGAAAAGGGATACATTCAATGGAACGACCACTACTTCTCTAATTGTTGCAACTATAAACAGAAATTAAACTAATTTTGTATTACTCTCCTGAGTTCTCAGCTAATCTGAAACAAACAGCTCTGGAAGACATATATAATTAATTCCAAAAGCACTAACACAAAATACGTGTTTCATGCCCACAAAGCCTGCTTCAATAGCAATCATTTTTAGCAGAAACATCTGGCCAGTACACAACCAACACCGAGCTATCTCCATGTATTTCCCTCAGGGCCAAAAAGCCAAATCAATCCTGGTGCTCTCAGCCAAGACAGAGAATATAGAACCCAGAGCTAATCAAGTACTTAAAAGGACATTAATCCTTGGGTAAAATAACAATATTACACATTAATCCTTGTGTAAAAGAACTCTGTAGCATTAATAGTCTTAGTTTTCAAATTACATTATTAAAGATGGGTCCCAACAGCCCCAACATACATTTAGGAAAAGGGTCTTGGAAACAGGGAGGGGGAAAAACTTTTGAGGGAGTCAAAAAAAAGAAAAGTAATTGCTTGTACATTCTCCTCTGGTGCCCTTTCACCTCAGTACCTGTTAAAGTTGGGGTGTTTTTTCTTTCCCTATCATAATTTATTTTATATTTTTCAACTGTATCAAAATGGGAGAATTATTGCTGATCTCATCACTGGTGTCTTGTATCTTAAATTTCTTTCATCCAGCCTTAGAAACACAAGTTAATAATCTTGCTGTATGATCTGATCTTCATTATGCCTGTTGGATTTCTGCTCTCATAAGCTTATACAGCAGCTGCAGTCTCAATGCATTATGTTTTGGCTCTGCTTTCATATGTTAAAGACAGGAAAATCATCAGAATTAGAAAAACCAATCTCTACTCTCTGATCCTTCATCAGATATTTGAGCTCGTATGAGTTAGATTTTTCTATAAATTGTGTTATTGAAATAGATGCCCTTGGCTGGTATTAAAACTTTTATAACATTTGCCTGCTTACAGCCTACCTCAGATGGAAATTTAAGACAAATAAATGCTACATTAAAAAAGGCCACAGAGTACAAACAGCACAGCATCTGGGCTACGTCTTTCCCTTTACCAGATCAGCTCCTGCTCAGAGGGCACATCCTGAACTCAGGAAATCAATACTAAAACTCACTGGTGTTTCTGCATGGACATCAAGTTGCTCTAGCTCCTAGCCACGAGGCAAATGTTTAAATTTAATCCTAAAGTTAATTTTAGGATGCTCAATAGTCACCTACTGGATATTTTACATTCTTATTGTAACTGTTTAAAAGACTATGCTTCATACAGGGATTATTTGAAGACGAACTTCAATAAACTTTAGAATAATTCAAAGAATTGAGGACTTACCTTCCTTAGCCAGGTATAACTCCTTAAATTTTGCTCTCTTTTGATTAAATTCTTGCTCAAGTTGCTGCTTTGTGCGCAGAAATTCTGCATTGACCTTTTCCAATTCTGCTACCCGTTGTAGAAGAGCATCTAAAAATAAAGAAGATAAGGTACGTCACTAACAGCGATCCAGACATCCCATTCTGCAAGGCTGAGGTTTGGGGCTTACTCTTTTTAAAATATCTTGACTCATTAGCTCTGCTGCCGCCTCATGATAATGAGGATAACTAGCCGGTCCTTTAAGGAACAAAGGAAGGTAGGTTTCCTTAAGACTGTAACACCAAATTCTAGTTAAACATCTCTAGGGAACTAGAGGGAATGTGGCAGGGAGTTCTGCAGAAAACAACCTTCCAAAGAAAACCACAGTTGGGTATATACAATGAAGGAAGAAATAGAAGTAATTTTTTTTTCCCTAGGAAGTGTGTGAGGCTGAGCAATAAAGCACCAAGTGCTCCAAGGCTGAGGTCAAAGAAAACAAAGTGACAGCAGCTCAGCCAACAGCTATGAAAGGGCAAAGCACAGGAAGGAAATCCTGCAAGCTAAAAATTAGGTGTCATTATCAATCCAGTCTTCAGTTCTGCATGTTAACTAAAGGATGAACCAGATTACATCTGGAGAAGTTTGCCAGAGGATGACCAGAATCTACAAAGAATTAACTGATTGTAAGATCAAACTCTCCCTCATTTCCAGCAGGTAAAAATCCTCAAGGGTGCACATACATCACTCTGTTTTCCAGAATTTACCACATCAGCCCTTCATCTGGTGGTACAATGAAAGAAGGAAGAGTAGGAAGCCTACAAAGATTGTTATAACATGCTTATTATTGAAAAAAACCTCATATGATACCACTGGATGATGCTCTAAACATACAAACACCAACCTATCTGCATGTGCAATGTTCACTTCTTTGCACCTCAAGTTCTGCTGTAGGTGGCAGTTTTAGCTTGCACACCCCAGAATTCAAATATGAAATAGAAGGAAAGACTGCTGAGCCAGAACAAAACATCTCCCTCCTGCAAAGAACTGGGAGAAAAAATGATCCTCTACTTGAGTCTGTGTGCTCTGCAAAAGCGTTTTGTGGGCACGTTCCAAGTCTGCTGTGCAAAGTGAATCACTTCAGTTATAGCCTCTATACAGCACAGACTAGATACACAAAATATTGATCCATCAGAGGTGTTTGTGTATCCCATCCAACACTTCCCACCACAGTCAAGCAGTGAAAACACAATCCAAAGGCTACACGGCTTCAGCATCAAACATTCAGACTCACAAACAGCTGGAATCAGCTCTGCAGCTGCCGTGGTGGCAACACCATTGAGATGGGGCCAGTTATTTTTAGTACCAGATGATGTAGAGTAAGAGCAGACACAAACAAAAGGACTTTCTAAGAGCACAGGTATGTTTTACTGACTGCTGGTTATAAGAGCTTAGGTGTTATAAAATACAGCACTTAATCTGTTCAGCTCTGTACTGAATAAAAGATATATGCAGATACAGGACTGACAAGATTTTAATGTCGCTTTTTTACAAAAATCCTAATCTTGTTTGGTTTTGGTTTTGTTTTGTTTTGTTTTGGTTTTAATCGCCTTAAATACAAACACATATGTTTTTCTGACCAGCAACCCCTATGTGGATAGTTCAAAGCCAACTGCACAGGAGTGTTCTCCAGAAAATGAAAGGAACTTGCAGCAAAAACACACTGAGAGCAAAGCTTCCAGTGAGTTCAGAGAGTGTCTGGATCAAAACCAGGGATGAAACAGCACATGTGGAACCAGGTCTGGGTAGGAAAAACACTCCCCAAGGTTAAAGGGTTGCCTTTCATCTCTTGCTGAAGTTTTGCAAAGGGAAAGGGTTTGTTTGTGTTTCTACTCCCCCCAGTCCTGTGCAGGGCGATGCAGAGCCTGCAGTCACTGTGGCTCTGCTCCACACCCCATGAACAGCTGTGCTGGCCCTAAGGAGCTGGGTTTGAGCTCAGCTCCTGAAGGGAAACTCCTGGAGGCACTAGAGCCTAAGGAAGCTGTGTGCCAGGGCCAGGGGCAGCCAGGCAGCTCTGCATCCACAGGTCCAGGTCCAGCCAGGCAGCTCTGCATCCACAGGTACCGCCCTGGAGCTTCAAGCACACATTCCAACTGAACAAGGAGGAACGTGGACATCATTCACCTTGCGCACACTCTTTTGAAGACCGCACAAATAAACTGTTTCATTCTACAGTTAGTAATCCTGAAAGTTAAATCAACTGCAGACTCAACTCTCCTGCCCTCAAAGATGACTCGAGCATTCCTTGTTTACTTAATTCCCTTTCCATCTTCCTTCAGCAGAGAGACAGCAGCAGCTGTGCTGCTGCTCCCATCAGAAAGTGCAAAGCAACCAAGCTGTATTTCTCCTAAAGGTGTGAGTTGCTTCTGCTGAGGATGAAAGGACAAGAGGACACCCCAAGAGTAGAATGTTCAAGTGCTTTAAGCTGGGGAAGCAACAGACTCACCCTTTTTAAATCCTCCTGCCCAAACAGAAAGAGGGAGGGCAGAGTCACCAAGAAGGAAATGAAATTTAAATATTTACATTTTTACAGTATTCCCCCTCATCTGCAACCTGGCAGAGTAATAAATAAATAACTAAAGAATCAATCCCCTCCTCAACTGAGCTCTGGCAGCTGTCAGGGCCAGCTGCAGGCATTCAAAAAACAAGCAGTTTAAGATCTCAACTGCAGGTCATCCATCACTGCAACTGTGTGCTAACATTGTTCTTTCGATTTTATACAAAGTTTAAAGGTGTTTTACCACCTGTGCTACATATACAGCTCAGGACAGACCTCAGCACATCCCCACTGCAGTGATAAAAGGCACAAACTTGAGGACAATAGGCTATATAGGTCAACATCAACCCCCTCAAATGCACCTGCATAAGAAGTAAAAGTGAGAGAAAGTTTATTTTCTGAGACACCCTAACGACTGCTACCTTTCTGCTAAGTGATTAAGTTTATAAATTAGTTATTTTCTTCTTCAGAGGTACAATTTGTACAAAAGCCATGCAGACACTTCCCAAAATGTAAGTGTGATCCCAGGCCCAGACTGCCAGGCACGGGTACCCTCGGGCTGCATGGCACAGATTGAAGTTCACCTGGAAATGCACTGGAGTCAACGACAGGAAACGAACTCATTCATAGATTTCCAATTAGGCCTTTGCCATTTATCACTTAATTTTCACTCTGAATTCAGGTCCAGCTCACCCCAGGCCTGTAACAGAGCTGAAAAAGAAAACTTAGTTGCCATCACAGGCTATCAACTGGATGGCAGCCCCAAAAGCAGGAGGTCCATTTTGCAGAGTCAGTATTCCCTGAGCTGCCAGGCGCCGTTCCCATGCTGCCAGTGCCAGCTATCAATGTTTAACGAGGATGAGGGGCAGAGTAAACAAAGCCGGGAGATGCAGCGCTGGTGGAGCTGTGCCCGGCTGAAACGGGAGCCGGTGTCACACACGGCACCGGCACAGAACGCTCTGTATTTCCTCACAGCAGTAGTGTGAGGACCTCATTCCCTATTTAGGGCCCTAAGTCATCAAGAAACAAACAAAAACCCTGAAGATCCAATCTTTTCATGCTGAGAAAACTTTAAATTAAAATTTACATGCCAAACTACAAAAAAATCCAAACAAGAAATCCTTTTGGCCAACGACAGAGTTATAGATGTCTATTAAATCACTAGCTTTATTTCTAGCTAGCAACACAGATTTTGCAGAGACTGTCCAGGTCAGACACAGGGATCCCCATCTCCTGTGGAGCACTGACATTACAACAAAGCACAGTGAATGTCATCATGTGCCTTAACCACCGAGAAGAACTCAAAAGAAGGGCAGCAAAATCCATTTCAGAGCAGACTCATCGATTCACAGGAGAACCATGAAACTGCTGCAATACATTAAGAGAAACTCTAGTGAAAAAAAAAAAGATACAGCTTTCTCTTAACCCACTGCACAGCAAAATTCTAATTCTAGGAAAACACTGGAACAAACATGCATTTCTTATTGACTAGTTATTTATATGCTGTTCCACAGATCAGCTCCAAAAAGGATTAAATTTTATGTATGACAGTTTCCAGTTACACAAACATGTAGCGATCATTCCAGAACTAAGACAGACAAAGCTGATTATCAATAAGACTATTTTTGAGTACCAGGTCTATTTATAAAATTAATGCCATAGAGCTTTCTGCTTGATATTTAAAGAGTCAAACATGACATCAGGAGTTCAGTACAACATAGCTGAAATATGAAAACAAAGCAGAAAAAAACCTACGTGAAGAATCAACTTTTGGAGACAAAAAAAATATATATAGTTTCTGTCATTTTGTACCTTTCTTTTCCTGTCATGATTGCTTGAGACAGAAGAAGTATGGAAAAATATTTATTTCTATGAGTTTCTACTATGACTTTTTACTATTTTCTATGAGCACTAATTTTCATCTATCATGACATCACACTGGAGCCACAATTATGCTACTACATAAACTTTTAATCTAAGTCTGCCATCAGACTGTTCATATAGACTGCAAAAAGCTTTTCTTTATTTTACTCAAACAGGATTTGATGAAAAAAGAACAACCAACACACCCCCCCCTCTTACAATACACCCCAATCCAGCTGTTTGCATGAGGCAATCAGAAGCCAAGGAACAGATTAGGGTTCTTTGAACAAGCATGTTAAACAGAAGCAATTCCTGACTTATGAAATGGGGTTGCTTTAGTTTCAAGAAACAACATTTGCCCTTACACACAGATATCCAGCAGCAGATCAAACTAGAGGAAAAAACCCAAAACAAAACGGGAAGAAAAGAATTATTTGCTTTTCTCAAACTTGCATTTGCCTGCATCAAGAATTTTATTTACTGGGCCAAATGGCTCAGGCTCACTGGTCACACACTTTCCTTGTTTTATTTGAGGACACAGAATGAGCCCTGACTTCTCACTTTTTTGGAGTGGCACCAAACGCCTCTGACCGTCACAGCTCCCCTTTCAGAGCGTTTCACACCATGGTGAGGAAAACCCAACCCCGGAAAGGGGCAAACCAGGGCGTTCTGCCCCACAGCCGTGCCCTGGCACAGGATCTGCTCCCCAGCACCACCAGCACCGAGCTGCTGTGCAGAAGGAGCTCAGGCAGTTCCCCATTTCGAGCAGTGCAGCTTTCAGACACTGCTGCATTCATCCAGCCATTTCTGGCTGATCGTGCAGCTGAAAGTTATTTGACATCCACAATTTGTTCTCTATTGACTAAACATTCGCAGGCAAACAATCCAGCACCAATTTAAGGCCAAATCCATAAAAACTTGGTGTTACTGACAAATGCAGATCTGGGCCTTGCTGCATCGTATCTGTTAAAGAAGCCTTGTATTTATTACAGTAAATCAGCAAGTGCAGGATCAAAAATATTCAGCCAAGCATTGTATGTTACCGACATTTAACCACATAATAAATACTCTATTAATATCAAGTGGAAGTTTGCAACATATTATTAAAGTTTGAAAATAATGTTATTTTTAATTGAAGCTGGATGACAAACATCTTTCCACTATAGCCTGTAATCTCAGTAGTGCCTATTCCTGTTCTTTATTTTTCTTTTTCATGTTAAACACTGTGTGACATCCTACATTAAGGATCTTAGAGAGAAAATTAAAAGCCATCACTAAATTAAAGTAATTAAAATCTGAAGAAATTTAGATGTTTGAATAAATGGGAAGACTCTCTTCTATAATACAATCAAAAATCACAGAATGGTTTGGGCTGGAAGGGACCTTAAAGACCATCTCATTAAAAACCCCTGGCTTGGGCAGGGACATCTTCCATTAGATGAGGGTGCTCCAACCCCTGTCCAACCTGGCCTTGGACATTTCCAGGGATGGGGTAGCCACAAGAAGAGAACAGGCAAAAGGGGAAGAGAAAACAAAGGTCCTTTAAATGGCTTAATTAAACCTGCAGAGATAAATAGCCATATGCAGTAACAACTAAGTAATTTTCCCCAACAGCACAGCAAACATCTTCATGCACAACTGCAAGGAAAAGAAGGCCAACACACAGTTTCTCCTTCCCCCTTTTTTTTCCCACTTCCACTTCCCACTTTTTCTCCCTTTTCACAGCACTCACAATGTGTTAACTACTTCCTGGCTTTGTTATTGCCTCCTTCATCTTCTTTCCTGCACACAAAAGCAGGCAGCTGCTTCCTGAAGTCCAGATCTCAATCTCATGACACTCCACTTCACTCAGTAAAGGAGAATCACACCAGACTGCCAGTTTGGTAAGCCCATTTCATGTGACATGCAATGTTCTTCTATACACTTGGTCATTCTGACCCCAGGTTAACTTAATCCTAGTTTAAAATTTATGCTTAGTTAACCATTATTTACATTGGACTGCAATGGAACAGTGCTCACTCCCACAAGCATCACGGGAATGCACTTAAACATGGATGTCCACGTTGATGAAAGTGAGCTTGTTTTCCCAACAGTTTCTTTTCATTTGTCAAAAGCATCATTTCTTCCCAAGGACAGTCCCTTACCTCCATCACTATAGCCTGGCTTTCTGTACATGCCTACTCACCATAGTAGCTGGTTCTCTCCTTTTAACTAGGCTGCCATCAGAACTCTCAGTTCTGTGCAGTTCTTCTTTTTCACAGAAGTCCCAGCTTAATACACAAGAAGTTTTACCATCATTAGTTTTCACGCTATTTCATCTCTGACACTGATTAGGTGAGGAGAAAATTCATCAAGAAATTTCAGGAAAACACTATTGGTTAGCATTTTTTTTCCAAGAAAATCAACCACACCCTCTGCTTTATCAATCCTGTGAATGATTTAAATAAGGCAGCAGTGGATGAATCACAGAGTTGGAAAAGTCAACCAGACAACACCATTAATGGAATTCTTTGGAAAGGATTTTGGCTGTATCCTGCTGCTACCACCAGTAAATCTCCTCAGAAACACCGGTGTTGCTAAGCTTGAATGCATATCAGAGTATTTCAAAAGTCAACAGCAAGCTACAGTCTGGTGAACTTTGTATTCATCTACAGTGACACAAAATGGAGAGAACAGAGTTATCAACCTCATCACAATCACCAGCATTTTCGCTGCTCCCTAAGTGCTTACATCTTGTTCTCCTTGCTTTAACAATTTCTTGGTTTTATATCTGCTCTTTTCAGAAGGATCGATTTTTAAAAAAGGCCAAAAAAAAGCCATAAAAAAAGAAAAAAAACAAAACAAAACCCAACCAACCAAAAAACCCACCAAAACTCACAAACCAACCCCCCCTCCAAAAAAAAAAAAAAAAAAAAAGGCAAAAATGCTCAGTGTCTCCTTGGATTTATGAAGGGGATTGTTTACTCTAGAGGCTGTGGGCATTTACTCAGACCAGTCACTGCTTGAGCAAACAAGATCAGGGCGATGGCAGCACAGAACTGGGGAAAGTGAAGTCCCCAAGAATTGGGCACATTTCTCCAAGAGGGTTCACAGCTGGATTGCACCACTGCCAGCTCTGGGCCAGCCTAGGTAGATCTCCACACCCTGCAGGCACAGCCTGAAGTGATCAAAAAGCTCGGCAAAGCTTTTTGAGCATTTCACGCACCTGAGCTCAAACAATGCAGCTGTCAAACGTCACACAGGTCCCTGCCCCTTTAATTTCACCTGCCTGTCCCACCCCTTTACCTGCAAGGTAAACACCAACAGAAAGTGTTTTAAGCATACACAGAGGCTCCTCCAGCACAGTCACCTATTCCCTTCCACAGCGTTAGAAAACAAGTCTCTAAAAACGTCAAGTCACATAAATCTCCCTGACCAGAGCAAGACTGAAAATATGAATGAGCCTTCATATTTACACAGGAATATTTCTGCCAAGTTTTTCCACACTAGCACGTCTCATCCTTTATATGATATAACCAGAAAATCCAGAACTGGATTACACGTGGCAATTCCACTTGACAGTGAAATTTTCACTGTGTCTTCCCAGTAAAAGAACATTTAGGTTGAGGACATCATCTTAGTTTTAGTAAACCACCAGGAATCTGCTGTTCTGATCAAACAAAAATATTTCAGATTGAGAGTAATTTAGGGAGAGATTCTGATTTATATTTCATTTTATAGAAGACCCCCTACACAATTTGCACTCTGAGCACCACTAATATAACCGTTCTCTTAAAATGTAAACATTTGCTAAACCCAGACAACAGACTGATTTTCTTTCAAGATAATTTAATTGCTGACTCATTTGCAGTGGGAGGGAAAAAAAATCCCTGTGACTCCTTATTATATGTTTATCACTTCGCCTACAGATTTATTAAAGGCTGTCCTCTTTAGGCAGAAAAATGGGAATAAAGTATGACTCAACACTCAGGAAAAAAACAACGAACAAAACAACATAAAACAACACTAATGCATTGTTCTCTTTGATGAAGTAAGTTAATATATAAAAGAAAACCATCACATTAATTCCAAAATTCCCCCAGACACCACTAGTCTGAAATCTCATGCTGTCTTGCTGTTTGTCATGGGGCCAAGAATTGAGGTGTAGCTTTGAGAGCATTCAGGCTACAGACCACCCCAGGTACTTCGGCTCGAATTTCTGAGCAGAAAAAAGAAATTAATGATAACCTAACACACTGATGTGGAAGAAACCAGAAAGAAGCCAATGTTTGTGAAATTTATATAAGCAATGGCTTCTGTAATCTACCATTGCTACAGGTACGAAGACACTGCCATTTAAAGCAAGTTGGCACCTTTGTAGACATTTTCAAAAGCTGAAATAATCACAAGAGCATGGAAACTCACTTCCACATGCACAGCTACCAGACAGCACTACAGTGATTTCACAGGTACCAGAAAAACTTCAGAAATAGCAGCAACTCATAACCAACTCAAAAGTTATGGATGTGAACAAGCAGCACAAAAGGGAAGTAACACCTGAATTCTTTCCCACTGTGATTCCCTATGCATTGCTTCATAATCTGGCTACTCAAATAAGTATATAGAGAAAAAACTGGAAAATAGAACAGGTGAGAACTTATTCTCAAGGAATATTAATTTTAAAATTTTAGTTGTCAGAACAGCAGGTTGTAGGCATGAAAAAATGGCATTGCAGAGTAGCCACTTAAAGGATATAAATCTAAATAAGTGACCTGGAAAACACTGTTGCCAGATATATTTATGGAGACATTGTGATGATAAATATAGTATGACAAATAATAAAAGACAATTAACATCTTTATTTGATAAGGAACAGGATACAGATCCTATTACTTGGAGTAAGGTTTCTATAGCAATTTAATAGGTTCCCTGAGAACAACAGACTAGTACTCCCCCAAGCCTCTAGAATCTATTTCTTGACAGAAAATACCGCTGTGATTCTATATATTCATATTTTTTGCTACCACTCATCAACTACATGAATTCCTGAACAGTTAAAAAGGAAAAAAAAACATCCTCCAGCACGAAACTTTCAAAACATTTAAAATATTCCAGGGATCTAAGCAATACAGAATGGGAAGGCTTGACTAAGCCTGCAGTTACAATCAATTTAAATCAATTTCTGTACTGGTGGTCATCTGACAGGGTAACTCAGCACTCCCACCTCACTGTGAGCACATGTGCCTTTTACCCCCACCACGCTGTGAGAGCTTTTGACAGCAGTGACAGCATCAGAAGTGATACAGGAAAAAGCTGGAGGGTGGGAGGGGAGTAAGTCTCAAACCAGGTCCAAAGAAACCACACAGGGCACTTGGCTGAGCACAGAGCAGACCTGACACACACGTGGCAATGGACACCAAGATCGGAGTAAATTGTGAAAAAAAAGTCAGAACTACATCCTTGGACTCTCATATTACTACTGTGTGGTCTACACCCTTCCTTTATGCCAGCTCTAATGCTTATCTGGTCTCTCACTAAATTCATTAAACTAATTAATTCGGCAGTGAGTAGTTCTCAACTGATGACTGAGCTGAAGTGGCTCAGTGATGGGTCCCATGTGCAGAGCTGGCACAAAGAAAATGGGGGAAACACAACTGTGGGAGCAGAAAGAAGAGAGCAGGAACACTTCTTTCAGCAGCAGCAACCTTCTAGACTGGCTTAGCTGCAACATGAAACCACAGCCTATGGGTACAGCCTGATTATCAGTTTAACCTAAGTGCTTGCTGCCTGCCAAAAGAAATAGTCTGGCCTTCATTCTGTCCCCCACTCTCCCTTGTGGCAACTGAGATTGGTGTACTCATGCAGCAGAACTTACTTTTTTAAGACTTGATGACTGACATTTGTAAGTGATAAATGACCTTTTTCAAATCCTGATTTCCATTCAGACTCTCCAGGGGAAGCTGACAAACTTAATTGGTATTAGAAAGCAAATTCCAAAGCTCAGGTTTCCCACCAGTGTTTGTATACACTCGGGTTTTGAACAATTGCAACTAAAAGAGTTGCACTGCACTGCAGCTTCCAGTAGAGAAGAGCTTACATTGGTACAAAACCTAGAGCTGTGGATAAAAATATATCAGAAAACATTCCTATCCCACAATAAGGTTAGGTTCACATTTACTCTTACTTGAAAGTAAATATGTAGTTAGATTAGATGTTGTAACAGGCCATTACAACCCCTCCTGATGGATCATCAGCTAAATGTAATCCTCAGTGCCTCCAACAAATTTAACTCTGTAACATCAGGAGTTAAGGCACAACTTTGAGATTTAACATCTTTATCTCCAGTTTCACCTAAGACTCCAACAGAAGCTGTGAAGACCAGACAGACAGCTCTAATATCTTCACAGCTAGAAGCGTCACTCAAGCGCGGAATCCAGAGTTTGCCTAATTGCTTTCCCATTAATTTCACATGGGAGAAGATATAAACAGACATTACAAGCTGGCAATTAAGAAAACCTTACTTGAAACCAAGCTTTAAGAGAAAATTTAAAAGATTCAGTACATGACATAAAGATGCCAGCCTGTCAGATGATTTGAATTAACAGAGCCAAATTTATGCTTTGTACTTCACCAAAATAAACCAAGTAACACCACAGATAAAACGTATCAGAGGGATTTTGGCACAGGTTACTGTTAATGTAAGATGAATGTTCCCATTCTTGTGCCTGAAGTCAATGGGAGTCTAATATGAACTCCAGTAAGCCTTAGGAAAGACAATTTTCTTAAAGGATACTGGACATGAAAATTTATTGTAGATGGTTAAAATACTAATTGCTTAAGCAATATCTTCTAGCACTTCTCTCTGTTTCTTCCTGTGTAGATTAAGGCAACGACACTGAACACGCAGATGTAAGGATTGTATTATACTCTGTGGTTTTATCTGCGTTTCTGTTAACAAGTTACTGCTTTGTTTTTTTGCAGCAACCAACCATGGTGCTCTCTCCGCATTTTGCATAGCACTGGTGCAGAATAGATTAAAATAAATCATTTCTCTTGGGGAGTATTTTAATGGTGACCAGCCATGCAAATACAAAGTTACCCTACCAAGGCATGGTATGGGGGATAAACAGTTACACACAGAAATACTTGACAAAAACTGTGAAAAAACTGTTTCTCCTTTTATTGTGCATATTCCTCTCCTTTGCTGACATTTAAACAGCATAGGAAATCTTGTTGCAATTATTTGTAAGCTAAAAGCACATATTGGCAGAAGATGCAATACAAACCATACAGTCTATTCAGGTCACTGGCTTAAAGGCATGGGAACACCATTATAATCGACAATGGTTTGGTTTGATCCCCAGGTAATCCTTCCCTCTCACCTCCAGGCTATTCCCTCTGGAATACACACAGTTAACGCCACCATTGCCTTCCAGTTATTGATTCCAGTTCACTTTGCCATGTATAATTTCTGTTATTGCATTTTTGCTCCACAGTTTTACCAAAAAAACACTTTCAGAAACCACAAAATATAACAAGATAAATATTAATAAAATCCTACCCAAATTTAAATTTCTTCTCAGCGTGAGTCAGCCACAGTAAGGCTTATTAAGTGCTTTTGGCTTATTAAGTAACTAAAAATCAGATTGCCTTTATTTTTTTTTTTTTAACTCCAGGATTCTGGTTATTTTTCAGTCCCTAACAGAGCTAGACGCACAAGACAGGGCCCTTAACTGCACACAGAACCAAATGAGCAGATCACAGCTCTGCTGTTTCCTGTCCTGGTCTCAACTGATACCAACTTTCAGAACTGCTCTGATGGGCAAAAGATGGAACACTTCTATTTTCTACTTCTATTTCCAAGAGATATAAGTTAACTTCCAGCAGTGAATTTTTTTGCCATCTGTGAGGCACTTAGCTACTTCAGTTTATAAAGATACCAAGGTATTAAAGAATTAGATGTCAGCCACTGTCTCCAAATTCTATAATCTGTTCTGAAAAAACACTCAGAACCTGAACACGTATAAGGCAGGGCCAGAAAGCAGATGAGTAGTTCTCTATACCAAGAGTAAAGCACAATGAAATCTTCCTTCGTGAGTAACAGAACCTAGAGAGCTCTTAAATAAAGAAAAATATATTTAAAAAAGAAAAAGTAAGGTAAGATTCAGCATAGCCAGGGAGCCATATTGCTTAGAAAAGACATTTTTCACTGAGGAAGTCTGTACAGTCATGTGAGTTTCTCTAGAAGAGGAAGAATAGAGGGATTGGTGTGATCCCACAGATGAGAGCAAGGCCTGGAGCAGCCAAAACAAGGGCAAGGTCCAGGGGACAACCACAGACAAGAGGTTGCAAAAGGCAAGGAGAACAGTATTAAAGAAGCTGATGGCTGGGAAGGAGGGCTGAGGAAACCAGACGACTCGCTGAAGAGCAGCAGTTGTCCAAGACATGGTCAAATGACTGAGTGTTTGACCAGGGAGGGAGGAAAAACCCGAGACCAAAGAGCAAGCAAGGCCACATTGCTGCTGCTTCGCTGTGGGGAGCAAGAATTGCCAGAGGAGATGGAAATGGACATAAAAGGTGATTCAAAAGCTTTATTTTCCTCCTTCACTGTACTGAAGGAGCCAGGCCTGGGAAGAGAAGCATAGGATAGAGACAGGAAGGAGGGAAGCACCATCCCAAGTCAGCTGAATGCCAAGGGGAGTTGTGGCTGATAGGAGACATGAATGGGAAAAAAAAAATTACACACAATTCCTCATTATATTATGTAGGGTACTACAGGCACTGCTATAAAGCAACAGGATAACTCAGAAGGTTTCTTGAGCACCAGGTACTTTCCAGCTAAAAAAAAAAAAACCTCTTCTTTCTGAAATGCACAGAAACATTAACCAAGGGTACACTGCTCGCTTATTCTTCCTATGCCAATTTACACAAAAATATCAAATGATTTAAAATTTTCCAGAGATAATTCATCATCATGTTTAACTGACTATACTATGACTAAAATTACACAATGCTTACCCTATTTATAGAATTACTTGTGGAGAGTAGTACCATTAACTCGGCCACTGCTAAATCAGACACTAAAACCAACTCTGCAAGTCAAGGCTGAATCAGTGAGAAGTACCAGACCTTTGGTGTGAAAGATGTTCCTCTGAAGTACACACACACAATGGCTTCATAGCAGCCTAGTTAGTAAATGCTGCTTATGAATTTTACCAATTCTCACCTTGAAAGACTTCAGTCAGAGTAAAGCCATAATCTCAACCTCAGGCTTCTTCTTCTTTTTTTAAACTATATATTTGGTATTTTTAAAGAAGAAAAGAGTGTAGTTAAAATGCTTAAATTTAGGATAGGAAACTTCACATCTGAGAAGCACTTCTTAATAAAACGCCTGGAGTGAAAGCCCAGCAGATCTGCCAGTCAACCATCACCCGTAATGAAGCCTATGGGATTTGGTCCACTCCCACACTGACAGAAATTGTTTGGTTTAGCTTCTTGAAAGTTTTAAAACAAAATTCCTTCTTCAATCACTTTCAAGGGAGCGAATACAAACTAGTTTCACAGTGGGAATCCAGTCCACCCACCAAGGGCTATGGGAAAGCAGTTAAGCATCCTGAGGCACCAGGTCAGGAAGAGAAGAAAACACATTACTAAGTCCATCTTCTCTGTGACAATGGTGAAGTGGCCAAGAAGCAATACAAATTGGCAAAGAATTTACATCTTCCAGTGCTCAGAATGCAAGAGGGAGTCAGTGCACAGGTCAAAGCACATTCACGGTGTCTTCTGGCAGATCAACAGGTAATGATAAAGAACATGGTCAGGGCATTTTGCAAAACTAGATTTGCAATTTGACTTTGACAGGAAAACAAGACACCCCGAATGTGGATATTCCCATTCCAAAGCAAACTGACCTGCTGAGGGGATAAAAACTTCCTTAGAAACTCTAAGAGATGGAAACATGTACATTCAAGGGGTCTGTTTTGTTTTTGAAACCAGTTCCAGATTTGTCCACTGAAAAGACAGAAAAGCACACAGTCTAAAAAAAAGTAAGTGTGAATGTTTGTGTTTTAATTAAAATGTATTTTTTGTGCATTAGTAACATTTGTAATAATATACTAAAAATATAGTAATAATATTAGTAATAATTGAATAATAATAAAACAAGGACCAAGCAAAATGAAAGTGAGGGAAGAAATTTTTTTCCTCTTGGAAAGTACCAACAATTTTGAAGTTACTCCCCAAGAGACAAGAGTTTGACATTTGACAGTTGCATCAACGATGAAGAGCTGAACATCAGCACTCATGGCCAGTCCCCTATGAACCACACCTAGCTTTGGAGATGAGTAATAGCACTTTTAGGTGCTTCAGTTTTGTTTAAAAGTGATACACTTATAAGGAGAATAACGAGAAATATAAAAGCACCTGAGGTTTTGTTATGTGACATCCCTGACCTCTCCACCAGCATCACTTGGCCCCTGGGGTATGTGACAGTGACAGCACGTCCCAGCTCTTGTTGGGATCCTGGATTATTCACACAGGGACACAATGTGGATCACGGCACTGCTGCTGGCACCAAAATCAATATGGCAACATCCTCCAACCTTCCATCTACAGCTGAGCAGTTCCCTCCACTGAGAGCTGGCACAGCCTCCCACCACTGACAGACAGACACTTTTTACTGGCCTAAGTTACTCCAATACTGGATCAATTCTTTCTGCCAGCAAATTCTTATTAAAATATCTGATAGACTGTGCCATTAACAGTTTATCACTGAACAATATCAATGGATATGCTAATTATCAGTCTGACTGTACTAATGGCCTAAGTTTAGAGCAGTAAGAAGAGTTTAATAACCCATCATTCTAATTAACTTTAGTACTGAAGAAACAGTGTTTTATGTTATTGCAATTCCTTCATTGAAATGTTTTCCAGAAATGAGAAGGAGAATTACACTAAATCCTGAGCATTCTGATAGGGAAAAGCTATGCCAACACATTTTGTTTGGCAACCTTACATTCAGAGATGGCAAGCACCCAGATCCAAACTAAACCCAGGGAGCCTGAGAGGTTTGAATTTTGAATATTATATTCAAAGTAAAAATATTTTGAAAAATAAGACATTACAGCTGTGGTAACACAATCCAGACAACATGCATAAATTAAAATCTCCACCAAAAATGCCCCTTGACCAGGATCAGCAGGCAGCACACACCTGCTTGCAGCACAGGTCAAGATCATGAGCTCACAGTTCCCAGCACAGAGCACAAAGCTCTGGCAGCAGCCAAGGGCTGCCCTCGGCCTCCCGGCGATTCTTATCGTATGGAAACTCTGTTACCCCTCTGGATTAGAGGGTTATTAACATCTCCACTAATCCAAAGTACAAACCAGGGTAGGACACAACGCCCATTCTTTTCCTATTTCTATGCACTATTCCTTCCCCTATTCTTGGGCCCATTTTCATTTCAGTGTAGGCTTTAGAATAGAAGACAATTTCTACCATAATTCCCCTCATGTTGTTCCGTATGTTATTTCTACCACAGCAGAAAAAGTAGTTCTTTTATACTCGCTTTCCACAAAACAAATCATAGCTGATGTGTCTTGCATGAATAAAGAATGCATAAGTTATTTATAATCAATACAAGTAATTATAAAAAGCCATTATTTTTCCTTAGGGGAACATACTAATCCAGTTCTATTTTGTCAAATGTAATCTTAAATTGGAAGTTACGCCACTCCTTTAAGCAATAAATTCAGTGCAAACAACAAAAATATTAAATAATTAATTTCTTGAATTTTCTTCACATTAAAATAAAACTGTTTCAAGGCACACTTTTGATAAGTTGCTTACAAACAAAATCAACACAGATGAGAACAACAGTACAGTAACCAAGGTGGATAAAAAACCCAAACTGGTCCTAAGGCTGCCAAAGAAGGATGGGGAGAGGAGCCATTTTAGGAGCTCCAGTTCTTTAGTGTAGGACACAGCAACCACTTTCAGAATCCAGCCAACTTTCCAGCCAGTCCCCTTCTCCACAGCATCCTCATCTCCCCACAACTAGGGAGCAGGAAAAAGACAGCAATCCATACTCCCTGTAAGACAGACTTCACCAACCTATCAACCTACTAAATTTACTTGCACCTTTCTTTTAAATAACAACACAAATACATCCAACGTGGATCTTCTAATACACTACAAGCCTACAACTACCTTTCCTGGTCAAGAGGCAGCACACCTGCAGTGAGACAGTCCGCAAGAGCCAAGAAGAAAATTTATTGAAAGTTATTCTGCAGCCCTCAGAAGAACAATAAACAATGGTTATTCACCACAAAGTACAGGAGAACAATCCCTACCTATGCTGACCTTACAAGCATGACAGCAGGGAAACTCACCTTCCCCTGAGTGCTCTCGAAGGACAAGCCAGCAATGACTAACCTTAATGGAGGGAAAACCCCACAATCTAAGCACCTCCACCATTAAAACTCTCAAGAGGCAGGCTGAAATCCCTGAGGATAAGCACTTTCTGGTGTAACTCCACAAAAAGAAGAAACAAAAAAGGCCCACGCAATTCCCTAGACATGCATAATTAAGAATACATCATCGCCCTTTTCTAACAGAATGCCTTCCCAAGGAAACTCAAATGCTCTCTAAAAGAGGAGAGCCCTGGCCTAGTCCAATGGCTGGGCAAGCATCAATCCTGCAGGATTCTGCACATCTCTCCAGTTCTCCTATATCTACATTATGACCAGCTTGAATTTAAATTCCTGGCTTTCTCACCCCTTCCCACACATCCCATACAGTAGACACTGTCCCTTCAACCTCACCTTCCAAGCTAAGCATTACCTACAGCTTTTTTACATGCACACTGTTCTGTATCCTCTTCCAAGGTAAAAAACGTTCACAATTCCTCTTAAACCAGAAAGAAAGACCCTTTCCACAGCAGGAAACTTCAGAGAAGGCTTAGCTTCTTTCTGCACAGGTCCATACCACCTTGAGAGAAGATCTGTTATTTTCTTTGTCTTTTCCAGCAAAGAAACGCACTGTTCACGCTGCACATCCCGACCTGAACCTTCCGAGGTGCATTTTCTGACACAGCCGAACATCCCCCGCCGTGGCCAAATCAATGACGGCGTCCCCACCCGGAGGATCAATGTCTATACCTGGATACACCGCCACCCTTCTCCTCCTCCCCTGTCAGGGCGGGGAGGCCTCGTCCCATCGAGGCTGGGCTCCCCTTCCCCAGCAGCACCGCGTCCTCCTCCCAGCGTTATCCCCGCTCCGTGCGCGCCGGGAGCCGCCCTTGCTCCACATTTACAGCCTAAAAAAACCACTTGCGCTGCCTCCCGCCCCCTCCCAAGGCCTTCCCGGCCGAGCTC